>ML786671.1:82093-108825 GCA_009831015.1 Picea engelmannii
CCATCTTCCATCATAAGATGATACAACTTCTTTCGAAGAAACAACTTGTTTACCAGGGACTTTGATTGATACAAATTCCCTAACTTATCCCATAGTTCCTTGGTTGTAGATTCTCCCGGGACATTCAACAACACCGAATCTGCCAGGCAGAGTCGAATGGTACTCCTTTCTCTTCTATCCAACTTGTCCCAATCTTCCTTCGACATACCAGTAACTGGTGTACTAGTAGTTTGTGTACTGGTAGGTTATGTAACAGTAGCCTGTGCGCTTGTAGATGGTGTACCAGTAGGCTGTGTACTAGGATCCACAACGATCCATTGTTATTTGTCTACAAGAAGGTCCTCCATCTTGAGCTTCCATAGCTCAAAGTTTTTACCGTTGAACTTCTCTATATCGATTCTAGATGAGCTCCCCATTCCTCTTACTTTACTCGAATCTCCATTGCAAAATCTCCCACTAAACCCAGGTTTATCATAGACCCAAGATAAACTTGATCTATCAAGACCGAGCCAAACCCTCAGCAACAAAGGCGTCCTTTTGAAGCCAAAAACAAGCTCTGATACCACATGTAAGTTTTAAACCTGCGAAGTAAAGCAATGCATATAGATTCTTAAGCAATACATAAATTAATCAATGGCTCATACACAGAGTACACAAAGATTTTTTACCGGAAACCCTCAGCCGGGAAAACCTTTCTTATTTTCATTATATCGAATTTCACCATTCCCCATACAATATATACAATGTTTTTAGGTATTTCATAGATACCAAAACCCTAATCCCTTAATCCAGGATTAATTTACGAATCAGCTAAAAATAGCAAAAACTGCCAAAAAAACATTTCGGGGTGCTGTCCCGAACCCCGTCGTCCCTAGGCTACCGCCCGGTTCCGAACGCTGCGCATAACCAGGGGGGGGCATACCTGCCCCACCCTGGGACCCCCCTAGGAAAACACCCGACGCACGCGACAGAGCTTTAGGTGAAGGGATCGTCAGACGCAGTTGTCGTATCTGACGCACCCCCCCCCACACACACATGCAAAGAATATAACACATACCCAATAGTTTTAAGTCTAAAATCACCACAATCTTGGCATGATCCACTAATAATATATTCTTGCATACCACATGGCCTAAAAAAATTCCAAAAGGCATGCAAAAAATGCATTTTTTCAAATTCAATGAAATTTGACATTGTCTACATTTATCCAACATTATCCTGAGTACTTCTATGTGATCCTTCAGTAGAATATACACAGTCCAATATTCTAAGTATGCTTCAAGGAAATTATAAATAAATTTCTTAAAAGTTGCAACAACTACCCTTGAAAAAACTGCAGGTGCATTCTTCAACCCAAAAGGCATCACTGTGTACTGATAACTTCCCCACTCAGTTGCAAAATTATTATTATACCTGTATTCTTTTGCAATATTAATATGGTGATATCATGAAAATCCATCTATGAAGGAATGTGCTTCCTACCCCCCTACATTATATATCACTTCATCTGTAAATGGTGTTGGAAATATATCATGCAGGCATGCACCATTCAATTTCTTTAGGTCTACACAAATCTTGATTCTCCTGTTTTCTTATCCTGTACCACTATTGGACTTATCCATTCTGATTCATTGGTTCAATAATCCTTGCTTCCAACATTCAGTCTATCTCTTCTTTCACCTTCTCTTTATACTTTGAATTTATCCTGTAGGGTCCCTGTCACACTGGCTAGGCACCGGGTTTCAAAGGGATCTTCATTTCTCCTAACTCACCAACTATCCCCTTCATCTCTAAAAACATAGTTGGAAATAAATCCCGGTACTCGCACAATATATATGCAATCTTCTCCATAGTTTCATCATTCTAATAGTCTCCTATTTGTGCAAACTTTGGGTTTTCTTCTGTTCCAATATTTATCTTCCGTGTATTTATTGGTTGTGCATACTCAACGGATTCAAGCTATGGTCCTTTTACTACACTTTCCCGCTCAGTTTCAGTTATTTGTACATTCCTTGGATATTCATCTTCTTGTTCTTGTTTATCAACATTGTAACATTCCAGTAATTCATGGAAAATCATAGCATCTCTATATGTAGTACACATAGGTACTGACTCCATCCACCCTTCTTCTGAAAATATCTTGGTTCGAATGACCTATAGGGATGCATATACTATTGGAGATTCATGTTCAAAATTAAATGTTACCTTAAATATTTGAATTAGTTGGTCCCCATTTGCTTTCTCTCTACACACTTCTAATTCCAAGTACTAGTTCTTAGGAATTGTATCCAAACTGTGTATAAACTTGTGCATCCATTCCTTCTTCAGGATCGAATTCCATATGTCTTTGCACTGCTCAACATGATCTATTGGGTCACTTGTTCATGTATATTTTTGGGCATCATACTCCACCTCAATACCAAATCTCATTTTCATTAGTCTTCTACACTACAACCAATCTTCCCTTCCCTCTTTGTGTGCAACCTTCCATCTAGATGGAGGGGTCTTCAAGACACCATCTAATTCCAACAACCTTTCTTGTTTGGGTACCTACAAATCAAACACCTTTACAAACGAGATTATATCAGTCAATCCTTCATAAATGGGTGGATCGCATAACTCCATTCCAATCCAACGCAATGATTGAGTTATGTGTGCATATCGTTGTTACACATCGAAATTACTCACTTTGATAGTGTCGCAAGTGTTGTCATTACAAGTGTCGCAAGTGTCGCATTTTTCTCACAAGTGTTGCAAGTGTCAAGGAAAGCATACTGCCATGATGCCTATGTCGTGCCTATAACGACATGATAAGGACACTTGACACACATCAAACATTTGATTTGGAAGAGGAGGAATGGTTAACTGGGCTTATGAACCTCTTGCCATCTGAAAGAACCCAAAAACTGAGTTTTTGGAGGAGAGCGCTCCCCTATACCTCTCTCAGGAGTGCTGACACTCCCCTATACACTATATGGGAGCGTTATAACACTACCTCTGCCCTTTTGGAGGAGTGCTACTGATTTTGGGAGTGCTGGCGCCCCCCCTAAACCTTGCTAGGGAGCGCTATAACGCTTTGATGGCCCTTTTGAGGGAGCGCTACCTATTCTAGGCAACAGTTGGTTTGTTGAGATGAATGAGGGGAGGATTCCTTCAATCCATGAAGGCAGTTGGATTCGAATCCCTATTCAAGCCATGATCACAGGGCAGATCCATAACTAAAGTAGGAAAATCCTCAACTTACCCCAATGATATCTCAAGTGGTTGAGCCTCTCCAAGGCTATATAAGAACGATTGCTCATGGTGAAAGGGGGATCTGGATGGAGAATCATACCAAAATTATGATCTCATAAGTGATATTTGGAGAAAGAATTAGAAGCATGAAACCTATGATCTCATAAGAAACACACAGTGAACTGGAGGAGAGTAATCAATGAAGTTGCTGTCATCCTGATCATGGATCTTTTGAGCAAGGGTTAGACAAAGAGGATTTGACGAAGCTACTGCATTCACATCTATGGTTGTAAGTTTCTTTCATTATTGTTCTCATCAATATAACACGCTTGGCCTGTTTCTTTCTAGTTTGTGCTTAATCTCACATGAACTTGTCTCTAATAGATAGGTCTATTCCGAGATAATATCAGTAGAGTAGGAAGTCGTTGTACTATTGTTTGTCTACAGGACTTATCAAGGAGTGAAAGATTGGAGCTCAACTCAGAGCATGCAGGGAAAAACACCGGTAAAAGGTACGTCTTTCCTCCTTCCTCTTCATGCATTAGTTTTTTGTAGACCTAAAAGGAAGTCAGTGTCCATGATACGCGTCTTCTGTCTTAAGAGTTAAGAGTCTACTCTCAAGAGGAGATCTACCTGTCCGCAAGGAGATTTTCCTTCAACAGAAACTGGCGACTCCAATGGGGAGCCAATGGGGAGCTAGACTCTTAACTCTTAAAGATCTAGACTCTTAACTTACAACTGTAGATGCGAATGCAACAGCTTTGTCAAATCCTCTTTGTCTAACCCTTTCTCAAAAGATCCACGATCAGGATGACAACAACTTCACTGATTACTCTCCTCTAGTTCACTGTGTGTTTCCTATGAGATAATAGGTTTCATGCTTCTAATTCTTCCCCCCTTTCACCATGAGAGAGCCTTATTATATAGGTTTAGAGAGGCCCAACCACTTGAGATATCTTTAGGGTAAGTTGAGGATTCTCCTCCTTGAGTCAGGGATCTTCCCTAAGATCATGGCTGGACCAGGGGTTCGAATCCAACTGCCTTCCAAGATTGAAAAGATCTTTCCCTTATTCTCCTCAACAGACCAACTGCTGCCCAGAATAGGTAGTGCTCTGTCAATAGGGATGTCAGAGCGTTATAGTTCTCCATGGCCATGTATATGGGGCACCAACACTCCCAAAAGCAATAGTGCTCCTCCAGAAGGGATGTTTTAGTGTTATAGCGCTCCCTAATACTCTATAGGGGAGCGCTAGCAATCCTGAGAGAGGTATAGGGGAGCTCTCTCCTCTAAAAACCCAGATTCAATGGTTCTTTCAGATGGCAAGAGGTACATAACTCCAGTTAACCATTCCTCTTCCTCCAAATCAAGTGTTTGGGGTGTTTCAAGTGTCTTTTTGATGTCGTTATAAGTATGACATAGGCATCATGGCAGTATGCTTTTCTTGACACTTGCGACACTTGTGAGCAAAATGAGACACTTGCAACACTTATCGAAGCGAGTAATGTTGATGTGTAACAGATTGCCCCCCAAAGTATGAAGTTAGAATATGAGAACTGATAACTGAAATGATTTGTAGACTTTCAAGAAAGGGTATAGATGCAGAGAACCTAACAGAAGCTGCACACAAACATCCAACAAATATTATGACATGTTTCAAACCCAAGGCAGGCATACCTATGCTTGGGTGATAAAGACTTGCAAGATATGGCCACCATAAAATACACTACGGATCCATAATTGCATTGATAAAAGGTGTAGCCACCAGGAATACAACGTGGATCTATAATCATTTGAATTGATCGTAGCCACGAAGAATACACAGTGGATCTATGAGATGACAAGACATAGCCACGACCAATACAAAGTGGATCTATGTGACAGTATATGTGCCACTGTTCAAGAGAAACTCCTTCGCAACCTGGGAAAAGTACATATCAGAGTGATTACTCAACCTAGGGTCTTCTTACCGATCTTGATGTAGTACGAATCTAACCATGTGAATAGATGTACTGATGTCGAACATGACAGAAACCACTTGATTACCGGTCAATGATGTAAACCGTTAACAAGCGTGAGGGAGATCACCATTAATGTCAATGATTCCCAAGGTACTCTAGTACATTCCAACGAATGTGAATGGATGAGTTGAAGTCGACCATCCATGGAATCATCTGATCAGAGGTCAATGATATAAACCCGCTGTCGGATGTGAGGAGGCCTGCCATTGAGGCATGCAGGTCCCAAAGTACTAATTGGTTTCTAAGTCTAGTCCCTAGATAATGTGTTGAAGTCGACAGGAATAGAATCATCGAAGGAGGGCCTTGATGTATCCCCCATCAACGACACGAAACAGACGCATAAATGTAATTGGTAGATCAAATGAACATGGACTGACACGGGTATTGAGACAAGATATTTGTGATGGCTGACTCTTGAGGCGAATACTTCCCTTGAACACTAAGGCACGACAGCAGAAACATGACATGGACCAAAACTTGATGATGTAGTGGATGTTGTGACTAATGTCAGGTGACCTAAAGGAATATAGGAAATTCAAAGGATTGGCTCAATGAAGAGTTTCAGTGGATTGAAATGTGTGAAAAGACAAGGTGCCATGTTCAAGGACGACCATAAGAGTTACTTGGTGATGTTCTCAAAAACTGCTTGGCTTGCTTCTTTCAATTTTTTCCCCCATCCAGATAGATGAGTACCTCTTTTTGATTTAACGAGCTTGAGGAGGGTAACACATGCTCGATATAACTCACCTTCGGTAAGTTCCTCTTCCTTTGTTTAACGAACCAAAAGAAGTAAGGTTTTGGTCTCGTATGGGCCTGTCGATGTTTGTTTTAGCGAGTCCAAAGACAGAAAACTTGAAGGCTTTTCATGATTATAGAGTCTGGAAAAACACTTAAAAGAGAACTCTCTCAGTTCCTTTTTCGTACAGTTAATCTCACGAGGCCGAAAAAGAGATAAACTACCACTCGAAAGACGCCCTTTCGAAACTTTTAATGAGTGTGAAAGGAAGCAAGATCACTCGACGATTTTTTCATGTTTAGAGAGTCTGAAAAGAGTTTAAAGACGACTCCAGGGGGTTCCTTTTTCATGTGTCCATACGGGTCCGAAAAAGAGATAAAATTTTACCCGGCACATTCTTATATTCTCGAGCTTGAGAATGAACTAAGACTATGCTCATGGATATGACAAGGTAAACAAAAAATCAAAACTGCTTTGAAATCTGTAATGTAAAAAATGCAATCCAGAGGTTTAGTGAGGTCATTATATTGTTAAACAAACCCACAAGTAACTATACCTTATAAAAAAATGGAAATTTGTAAATAGTAATACAAGAAAAATCTTCAATTACCATTTCATTTGCATAAGGATTTGTAGCAGTGGAGATTCTCATTTTGGAGGTGGATCTTGTTTTTCTTGGTACTGGAGCTACAGTTGATCATTTCTCTCGCCGTTTGGACCAGGTAGATCTTCATTTCCTCCTCTTTCAATTACATGGTTCAAAATTTGTTTTCACAACAATATTTGAATAAACAACCGAAGCCCTAGGTCATCTAAGAGAAGATCAAATCGGCCCCTGTTCAAAATGATGGGAAAAAGACACACGTTTACAAAAACGCCTTCAAAAGGTTGTAGCATAGATGCCAACGCCTTGATTCTTGAGTAGATTGGTCGTTTTTGTTAAGGAATACATAAGAAACCTGAAATATGCCCACGCATTCATTGATTGTGAATGAAAGTTATTTTGATTTAAAATGTTTTATTGTAGGCTATGGGGGTTGTGTAGTACTATTGAGTAATAAAAAGAGGGCGTGGTCCTTTTTGAACAACATGAACAATGAATTTCAAGTCTTTTTTTAATAACTTAAGAAATTACCGAAAGATTGAATAATGAAGTTCTTTGTTCTTTTTTGTTTGTAGGTGATTTCGACAACAACCATGATTGAATGGAAGGAACGGGAGCATGAGCTCGATGATTTGGCTACTTTGCAGAGTCCTTGCACACGGGCCGCATTGAGATATTGTGGCCTTCTCAAATTCTTCAAATTGCAAAAGATGAAGAAAGAGATCCTTCTGCTTGAGCACATAATCAACTTATGGGATGTTGCAGAGCAAGGGTTTCAGATCATAACACAACTTCTAACCATCGAGTTGGAAGATGTATACTTCTTGACTAGCCTCTCGAAAAGAGGGGCTCCTATAGATTTTTTCGGATAGAGGGCGCTTCCTGAACAAGTGGATGTGTACCTGGCATGTCATTGTGTCCCTGGAGCAAGACTGGTGGGAGGCAGAATCCCGATCAAGGATATCAGAGAATTACCCCTTCGGTCTATTTTGTTTGCCATTATGAGTGTAATAGGAAGCACCAGTGCGCATCTGGAGTCAAGATCACAGGTAGCTTATGGTGTCCAATGTTTAGAGCCAACACTGTTTAACTGGAGAGCAGGGTTTCTTCAGAACGTGAAGGAATAGATTTCGAGATGTAGAATGGGGCAGAAGCAGTTTGGATATGGTTCTTTCTTGATCTCATTCTTCTTAGAGCGCATCCCCCAGATGCAGCCTCAAATTGCATTGGCGGTACGACCAGTGGGAGAACCACGGATGGAACGATGGACTAGTCTGTCTCCGAGACTAGTGGCAGAGTCAGAATTTCGCTTCACTGGTGACTTCTTTGCTTGGCTGAGATGCCAATATCTTTAGATAGAATAATTTCCATATGCCGAGGTGGAATTTCGCGGGAGTATGGATCTAATTCTACCAGTGAGGGAAGGTTGGGATGTGTCAGGTGAGAGAATAAACAATACCTGGTCTAGTGTTTTTAAGTTTTTAACGTATGTATATTTTTTTGGGTACATAGAAGAGTTTCTAACAGATGTATTTTTTTCAACATGCAGACAAAGGAGCAGTGTGTCCGACTGAGATACCAATACCGAGACATCACGGTGATGCTCATGTTGTAGTAGATCCAGGGGCACCAGTGATAGGTCTCCGGGAGGTTGAAAGAAACCTTCAAGGCCTTACGATGGGCATTCCTCCTCTACGGAGGGGAGAAGTGCCTTTGCATCTACAGAGACACACCGTGGGGGTGCCCGAGAATGTTAACTCTCTACTGAGACAAGTAGTGTGCACAGTGATGTGTTATTCTCAGCATAATGCAGTGCAGAGAGATTAGAGTCTCTTTGGTGATTGTATATTTTGTATGACTTGTCGGACGATGTTGTATGGGTGTGAAGACCCAAAATTTTGCTCTTCCAAATAATTTTTTGATGTAATCAAAACATTTTCAGTCACGCTATATATATATACAGTTCTGCGTTTTTACAGTGCCAGAATATTTGTAAATGATGATGTCTTTAATGTGATGTGTTTTAATTTACATGTGTACAATTTGTTTTCCTTCATGAAACCTTATCTATGGGCGAGATACCGATCCATGATGTAATTGGCTAACGAATCCGAAACATTGTTGATTTCTCTTGGAATATGTTTGTATTCGATGTAATCAAATATTTGTTCAAGACGACGAACCCATAGGTGGAGACGTAGCAGGATAGTATTACGAATAGCGTAGATACGATTAAGTTGGTAGACCACGAGTTGCAAGTCTAGGTTAACAATCATATGAGAGATACCTAGGGAGGAGGCTTGGGTCAAAAGTCCGATGACAGCATGATATTCTGCCATGTTATTAGTCGCTGGTCCTAAGAAAATACCTCTTGAACTCACCAACTCGTCAAATTGGTAAATGACCCATGCTACAGAAGCAACGTTCTGGGTGTGTCGACTAGAACCATCCGCAAACCCAACAAAGATAGGAAAGGAAGACGTCATCTGCGCATGAAAACACAAGACACAATTATGAGTGGAAAAGGTAAAAACTCGAGCACGCAAAAGAAACAAACACACCAAAACAAAATACAATAATGTACAAAGTACACATGCTAGGTGATCTAGGCATAGTACTTTTTAAGGTAAATCCCGTTCCGAGGCTCTCCTAGGGAGATTCCATCATAATCGACTAACTCATAGGAGCCTCTGTGAAAAACACGTTTCACAATGTAATGGCCATGCCACATAGGTTCTAACTTACCTGTCCCTAGTTTTTCATGAGCTTGGTCATAGATGAGGACTAAGTCTCCTTCTGCAAAAGTCCGAGGATGGATGGATTTGTCGTATTGATTTTTTATTTGTTTCTGATGTGCCTCATTAACGAGAGCGACATCACGATGTGTTTCGTCTAGTTTGGTCAGATATAAGAAACGTTCTTCTTCGGTAGAAGTATGGTGTAGGAGTTCTACTTTAAGTTTTAGAGATGGAATCTCACACTCGATTGGTAAAACAACTTCAATGCCATACACTAACTGGAAAGGAGTGAACCCAGTTGCGTTTTTCATAGAAGTACAGTAAAACCAGAGAGTGGAGAAAATTTGTAGATGCCAGGATGTCTTATTTGCCCCTACCATATGTTGAATCATGGTTTTAAGGACTTTGTTGATGGCTTCAACTTGTCTGCATGAAATTCACTCATCATCTGGTTCTTAAAGTGTGAACCATGATCGGTGACAATGGCGCGTGGTACACCAAAACGAGTTATGATGTGGTTAAAAAAAAAAAGACTTGCGGTACGACCATCGTTCAGAAAGGTAGGCATAGCCTCAACCCATTTTGTAAAGTAGTCGATGGCGACGATTATATAATCGTGCCCCCCGGCTGAGGTAGGCTTACATTGCATGAAATCGATACCCCACTTGGAAAAGGGGTCGATGGCGATAATGGGGTGCAGCGTAGCAGGGTGGGTGCGTGCCTTGTTATTAAAAAATTGGCAGGGTGGGCATTTTTTGACTACCACAATACAATCTTTGAAAATCGAGGGCCAAAAATAGCCGGCACGTAGAATTTTCTGGGCTGTAGACATCCAAGAAAGGTGACCACCATGGGCTCCAAGGTGACAGTCATTTAGAACGCGTTCAGCCTCTTCATGAATCAAACATCGTTGAAGGATAGTATCAATACCATGGCGATACAAGGTGTCGCCGACGATAAGGTAACGACGAGAATGGTGGCAAATACGTCGACGCTCTTCACGGGAAATGTTAGGCTGAAAGTGTTGGGTTTGGAGATAAAGGAGGATGTCTCCATACCAAGGATCGAAGGTGTTGATGAGGAAAAGAGTTTCGTCAGGGAGAGAATCTCTGGGCTCAATATCTTCATTAGCATGGGGAAGGTCGCAGATAAGCTCCGCAAACACCAGGGACTTTTTGGCTTTGGACTTCGCAAATTCACGATCGAATTACTGAAGGATGATGATCCATTTGGATTATTTTCCCCCGATCACTTGACGTGTCAAGACATGGTACATGGGGTTCGAGTCCGCGATCACAGTGGTGGTGCGTAGCCGGATGAAATGGTGAAATCTCTAGATAGCGATGATGGCTACCAGATCCAGTTTCTCTACATGTGAATATCGGAGTTCGGGTCCGAATAGACTCTTTCTCAGGTAATAGATCACATGTTCCTCACCGTTGGGGTCCTCCTGAACTAATACCATCGCAATAGTGGAAGTGGAGGCAGCTAAGTAAAGGATGTAGTCCTTTGTATACTCTGGAGGATGCAACAAAGGTGCGTGGGTCAAGGCATGCTTGAGAGCATCAAATGATCATTGAGCGATGTCATCCTAGATGAAAGGGGTGTTTTTCTGCAACAATCACATGAATCCTTTAGTTATTTCAGCGTAGTTACAAATGAAACGGTGAAGGAAGTTTGCTTTTCCTTGTAAACTTTGGAGTTGGGTCAAACTAGTAGGTGGGGGTAAGGCCAGAATAGCCTTAATCTTTAAGGGATCCACCCAAATCCCATCTTTAGAGACAACGAAACTGAGGAGTCGACCGGATTCGACAACAAAAATACACTTATGTGGGTTCAAATGGATACAGTAAAACTGACATCGAAGAAAAATAGCCCGTAAGTGATCAATGTGATCTGATCGATTGGATGAGTGGGCAGGTAAGTCATCGAGGTAAGGTTCTGCAATATGCTTGATATCATTGAAATTGTACGACATAGCCCGCTGGAAAGTAGCACCAGCATTTTTGAGACCAAAAGGTAGCTTCCGATAGGCAAAAGTTCCCCATGGGAAGATAAAGGCTGTCTTATGTTGATCAGCAGGTAAAATTTCAATCTGGTTATACCCGGAGAAACCATCCATGAAAGAGAAGATTACGCTCCCAACACAATTATCAATGATCTAGTCGATGAAGAGTGTAGGGTAGTTGTCAACTTCTGCCTTTATAGATGCGATTTTCTTGGGATGAACCGAGCGGAGTTTCTGTCGAACAGGTTTCGCACCTGGGTAAGTCTTGATTTCATGCACGAGGATCGAGGGGTCGATCCCTGGCATTTCTTCGTAGCTCCAAGTGAAGACATCGCATAATTCTTTAAACAGAGCGGCGTAAGATACCACTTCTTCGGGTGTGCAATTAGCACCAAGGTTAACATTTTCCACAACGCCTTCTTTGATCGAAATATCAATAACGATCGTAGTAGAGATATTACCTAGATTCCCCTCAGAAAGAGTATCTTGTGTAAGGATGGGAGATTGTGGAGAATTGGTAACATCAGGAGGGAAGACAGAGTGTATGTCTTTGTGAATTTCTTCTAGAGGCGGAAGAAAAGAGGATCGATGATGGTTATCATCCCAAGGTACATCGTCAATACTAAGAATTTCCATTATAGATTCGTCGGAAGGAAAAATTTGGGAAATGTAATCGATTGGAGACGATAGGGAATCCAACCATGAGGGCATCGAGTAGGCATCAGGTGCCAATAGATGTTGGTTTTCCAGGGAGGGAGAGGCAAATTGAATAGCAATGTATGCAGCCTCGGCTGGGCTAAGTGGCATGGTGTCACCTAGTACATCGAATTCCATAGGACTAGGTACAATCCAAGGGTCAGATGATTCCAAATATTGATAAGCCATAGTCGAAATCATATTGATGGTGGAAATATGATGTGTGGTGGGTGGAAGTGGTGTAGGGAAGGTACCCATAAGGCTAGAATATTTCAACAAGACAACACCAACGCTTTCATACGTAACCTTGTGGTATCCCAAAAAAGGAATGTTGTTGGTAACAGGAGCACGAGCATCAGGTGTAAATAAATCTAGTTGGTCGATAGTGACAATTTTCCTTGATGGGGGAATTGTACACATCGAAACATCGATGAGGAGATGACAGTCATAGCGCAGAACCAACTTCTTCTAAGTAGTAGGTTGTAATCGAGGGGGGCATCCACCACCTCTACATCAACAGTAACGGTTTTACCGCCCAACTGAACGACTAAGGATTGTAAAAGTCCATGAGGATGAAAACCTCACCCATCGAAAGCACGTAACATCGTAGGGGATTTGTTAAGGGTGGGTGATTTCAAGACTTTCCAACAAGCCAAAGACATGACACAAGTAGAGGCTCCCTCATCCAAGATAGTTCGGTGGATTTGTTGATTGTGAACAACGACATCGATTTGAAAAGCTAGTTGGTGGGAGAGTCGAGGCTGATGATCATCCAAATTAAATGTGAGGTTATTATATGACTCAGGATTGAAAGCGCCGATGGCATCCAAGAGCGTTCTATGTTGACTGGGACAGTGTTGTAGAACTTCCAAAGCAGACATAGTACATGGTGCTTGAGCCAAATCTTCAACGATGTTGTATTTTTGGGCAGCCCGTGAACTAGGATTAAAGGTAGATTTCTGAATAGTGCTCTTAGGAGAGTGTAAGATGGAGTCAAACGAAGGTTTCTCAATCTGGAGTGGCCCGGATGAAGGGCTAGCAGATGGAGGACTAACGGAATATGGTGATGGGTCCGGTAAGGAACCGTTAGTGGTCTTCGACTTAACAGGTTTAATCGGTGTGTCATATGTCGTAGTGCGAGTGGTCAGATTAATCCCGTCAAACATGTAAATGTGGGCACTTGTCGAGGCCTCATCATGGGATTGGCTGGAACTGCCCCCTGGAGTGGCGTTTTGAGCAACCAAGGATTGCTGCTGTGGAAAAGGCTGGGTAAGCACAATGGGTTGTGAATTTACTTTAAAAATCTTGGCCACTTCATCGCGATGTGGACAATCTCGGGTGTAGTGATCATCGCCACAAATGAGACATGGGAATTTCGGTTTCTGTTGTGGTTGTTTTTCGGCAGCAGGGGTTTGAGTTTGATTTTTTGGTTGTTCATTGTTATTGTTTTTCTTCGGTTTATTTCTCGTCTTTTTATTACCTTCGGATTGTTGTGAAGGGGCTGATTGGACTGTATTCACCTCAGAGACCTGAGTTTGAGGGGAGGTAGAAGAGGGTGTGGTCGAACTAGGAGCAGACGTCGTAACAGACCGCTGGGTTGTTCCAGTCGACTGGGAAGTAGATTGGGCTTTGACAGAGCCAATGACTCCATCCGCGTTCGAGGTAGACGATGGTTTGGATGGATCAGTAGTGGCATGGGTAGCATTTGGTATCAATTCGTACAGAGTACCAGATTTTGAATAAACCAAATCTAAGTACTGAGCTCGAGCAATAGCTTCTTCCTCGGTGACTACAACACCCATGGAAACATCACGAGCAATCGGGGGTAACAGTGATTTAGTGAACCATTCCGCTAATAATTTGTCAGGAATGGTCACTTTGATTAACCTTCGTCATCGTCTCCATTCATGAATATGATCAGAGATATGTATAGAGTTTGTCTGACGAAGGGAGGTCAATAGTTCGGTACCCGTCTCGTATCGAATGGGTAGTTGGAAGTGTGTGAGGAAAGATATGGAAAGGGAGTTGAAATCTTGAAAAGAAGC
Organism: Picea engelmannii; assembly: GCA_009831015.1. Lineage (NCBI taxonomy): Eukaryota > Viridiplantae > Streptophyta > Pinopsida > Pinales > Pinaceae > Picea > Picea engelmannii. The sequence goes on from ML786671.1 coordinate 96,174, forward strand.
ACATGGTAGTTCAATATACCACTTTGTTGTAGAACTCGTAAGTGTTCGTTGGAAAAGACGCAAACGTATATAATCATCCATGAGGGAGTTCGATGAACACCACAAATGGAAAGTCATCACATGGTTGTTTGGGTCTTCTCCGAACTTTCCGTCGAATTTTGGAATATCAGAAGGAAGTTTAGTTGGAATAGCTGGCCAAACCGGAGAATGAAAAATAGGATCATTCGTTAACCGAGACAAGTCTGGGAGATCCAGAGTCGCCAGGAAAGGTAGTTGTCGGTTCACCTGCGGGTGATACTGGTGTGGCATAGGACACCAGTAGGACCATACACTGGGTTAGGCGGATGATTCTAACCAGTAGGCCCTCTTGTAAAAGGTTGGTGTTGACCAATGTACATAGGATTTGAGGGGGTTCGAGAAACATGCGCGAGCGGAGGATAACCGGATGGGTTTTAAGGATTATAAGATGGATTTGGAATTTTCCCATAAGGGGGGTAGATATTTTGTCCATAAGGAGGATATAGATGAGTCCCTTGAGGGGGAAGAGGTTGTTGTGGAGCTTGAGGATTGTGTCCCCCCAAGAACTGTGGGTTTCCTGGAAAAGGGATATTCCATGGATTGGGTGTTGTAGACACATTTTGTCCATGCGGTTGATGGTAGGCTCCGGTTTGAGGCTACCCCCCAGCATGAGGGTGCCCTCCAAATGGAGGTTGTCCTCCAGCGGGAGGATGGCCCCCAGCATGAAGTGGATTTAATGGAATTTGGGAACCAGACATAAACGACTGACTGGTGCTGCTTAATGGATTAAAGCCACCAAGACCGGTCCCTCCAGGTTGTTGTATAGGTATAGAACTTCTAGGCATAACTTGGGTAGTGGTGACAACGGAAGAATTCAGTGCTCTGTACCCAAAAGGGAGTGATGATGAAGGTATAGGTGTTAGTGGTGTGCCAATTATAGTTTGGCTAACCACCACATTACTGGCGGGAATAGTCAGAACGTGAGGGACCATTGTAGAATGGGTCGTATGGAGAGAAAAAGTGGACCTTGGGCCAACGGATGATGTGTTAAGATCAACGGACGATGTAGTTGAAAAAACAGTAGTATCGGTAAAATTATTTAAGGGTATGGTGTAGGTAATAGGCACATCGACACCTATTCATGTTCCGTAAAGATCCTGCACCGTGCGCGGTTGGCTTCGAACAACGTCTGTTGTCCAAAAGGGGTCTTTGACTAGAGGGTTTGAATGAGAACCAGTTGGAATGTCAGAAGGATTGACAAAGACAAATTCGTCAGCTGAATTCAGTTGGAGAAAACACCTCTCATATCCCTCAGTAATGTGGAAAGCCTCTAGAGACTCTGAAACAATTCGAAAATTCTCTAAAGAGGTGGGAACTTCCTCTTGGGAGGTTATAATGTTGTGAACCTTGCTCTGTTGCAGAGATTCCTCCATAGAATGAGTGGGTAAAGGGGTAGTATCTTCCATATTTTTTGGAGGAAGTCCCTGTACCCTACACAAATGGTGTGGAGGGTCGATATTGGCGAAAAAAAATCGATGAAAAAAATCTATGGCCAACTACCGAAAATAAACAACAAATGCTAATAGAATCTAGGAATCACAACCAAGCAAACAAAACCTTCTCTCGATGATCGTGCTAGTTGGTGATGAAATCCAACGTCGCGTGATCAAGTCAAGAAGGGGCTGGGATATGGTGGAACAATTACAATGGCGACCTGCTTAATGGACTTTCACCTTGTTGCAAGCTTCCATGCAGTAATTGTGGATTTACCCTCCAAGGAGCCCGAGTGAGTTTGACCAATGTCTATTCCAGGTACAGTGAGACTTCCCTTCACTGTCACCTTGTGTAAGAACCTAAAGATTGTGGCTACTAAGGTTACCAATTTGTAGTCAGCCCCTGGGCAGGTATAGTCGGTAGTCCGATCCGAACATAAGGGCAGGGTATCTAACCCGAAATCAACTTGAAAGGCTTCCACTCAACATTGTGGGTATACCTTTAAGCGACCCCCATAATATGATCCGACTACTACAATCAGTCAAACCACAGACGGATAATCTCCGTAGCTTTCTCGAGTGCGACCTTGTGCGTAACCCCTGTGTGAGAGGGGGATCCCAACAAACGTATACGACAATTGGATTTGACTCTCCCTAGCTCAGGATGCTAATGTTTGTTTTTGAAACTTTGGAGAGTTACGCTCACAACCTAATCCAAAGTGCTAATCCTAGTCTAATGTTGGTGGAAGATCCTAGAAAAAAAATGTTCTAGATAATTTTTAATTAGCGTTCATTTTGCAGCCGTTCTTTACTCAAAAGGGGTGTATGAAAGTGAAATGGATGGAATTATGACTCAATCCCCCAAAAATGCATAAAAGATGATAACCAATCATTTCTTTTCGATGAATGTTTATTTAAGGGAGAGAGAGAGAGTTGTTTTCACTATCAAACACTAATAAGGAATGTCCACAAACAAATTTTCTCAATCAAATCCAATGTGATGCTAAATTTTTTTATAAATGTCTTCTAATATGCAAATCAATCACTAAGATGTCTCTTTATTGTTTGTGTGCGAATAATGATTAATTCAATACGACACTTCCCCTGCCTATTAATCTTTTAGATCAAGGAGACTCAGACAAGCATAAGCAAGTTTCATATAAACAACACACCCTCTTGCTATGATAAAAAACAAGAAGCACAAAGAAAACAAAGATAACAAAGAAAATCGAGAATTTCACACAAAAGAGAGATGTTCAAGAACAATGACCTCAAAAAAACCAAATGAGAATATTCATAGACTTCTGATGTTCTTCACCAGAGTTTTTTCTCAGTCAGATAGGAGAGAAAAAGCAGTGGATTGATTTCAAACTCCCAACAACAAAAAAAACTCAAAAAATAATGAAGAAGGCCACAAAATCTGAACAACAAGGTATTTGTTCCTTATAAGGAAGGATGTCAAAGTTCAGTGGGAAGAAGCATTGACTCATAGAGAGGCTCAGCAAGTGAAACACAGAGATTGGACCCTAGAAAAAGCAATTATGGAAAGGTTTTTTTCCAAAAGAGGGATGGCGCTCTGGTGTAAGGGGCACCAAGCATTATAGTGCTCTGTCTAACACATCCAGGGAGTGTTGGCGCTCTGCTAACATGGTCACAAAGGCGCCAGACTTAAAAATCTCATGAAAATGTCCAGAAACCCAAAATTTCAGTCAAATTTTGGCAATCAAGCTGAGTGTGATGGGGTAAGGAGTCAATCATCATATGAGATCAGACATAGGGGGTGAACAAGGTCTGAAAACAATAACGGGCAAGGCAAGGTCTATGATGAAGACAAAAATTGAAAATTTTCGATTCCCTCCCCAGTGGAGTCGCCAGACAAGTAGATCTCCTCCCAAAAGTTACAGGTAGATCTCCTAACGAAGTTGCTAAATGCTGCTTGAGCTAATACCGATCCTTCTAAGCCATCATCCTCATCTCATGCAGATGGTGTTATCGATTCCGTCAAAACTCAATCTTTTTCCAAATCAACTACACCCTCCTCTACCTCCCCTCAAACTCAGATCTTTGAGGTGAATATAGTTCAATTTGCCCCTTCGCAACAATCCAGAGGTAAGAAGATGACAAAGAATAAATCAACAAATAACAATGAATAAACAAAAAATCAAGCTCAACCACCTGCTACCAAAAAGCGAACACAACGGAAGTTGAAATTCCCATGTATCATTTGTGGTGACGATCACTACACTCGAGACTATCCGCTTTGCAATGAAGTGGCCAAAATTTTCAAAGGAAAGTCACAACCCACTGTGCTTACTCAGCCTTTTCCACAAAAACAATCCATGGTTGCTCAAACCCCCTCGCCTGGGGGTAGTTGTAGCGATCCTCATGATGAGGCCTCATCGTGTGCACATATTTATATGTTTACTGGGATCAATTTGACCACTCACTCTAAGACATATGACACACCAGGTAACCTTGACAAAGGAAAGGACACCAACGGTGCCGGTACTTTACCAGATCCATCATTGTCCTCCATCAGTCTGCCATTGGTTAATCCTCCGTCTGGACTACTTCAGATTGAGAAACCCATGTTCGACTCTATCTTACGCCCTCCTAAGAGCACTATCCGCAAAGATACCTTTAATCCTAGTTCACGTGCTGCCCAGAACTACAACATTGTTGAAGATTTGGCTCAAGCACCATGTGCTATGTTTGCGTTAGAAGTTCTACAACACCGCCCCAGTCAACATAAAATGATCTTGGCCGCTCTTGGTGCTGTTGATCCTGAGTCATCCAATCAAGTCATGTTTAACCTAGACAATTATGCGTCTCGACTCACCCACCAACTCGCTTTCCAAGTTGATGTTGTTGTTCACAATCAACAAATCCACCGAACTATTCTAGATGAGGGAGCCTCGACTTGTGTCATGTCTTTGGCATGTTGGAAAGGTTTAAAATCACCCGCACTTAACAAATACCCAATGATGTTACGTGCCTTCGATGGGCGAGGTTTTCATCCCCAAGGGCTTTTACAGTCTCTGCCCATCCAATTGGGTGGAAAAACTGTTACTGTTGATGTCGAGGTGGTCGATGCTCCCCTTGATTACAACTTGTTACTTGGAAGAAGTTGGTTTTATGCTATGATCGCCATTTCCTCGTCCATTTTTTGATGTGTCCAATTTCCTCATCAGGGAAAAATTGTCACTGTTGATCAGTTGGATTTCTGCACGATCGATGCTTGTGTTCCTGCTACCAACAATATTCCTTTCTTGGGAGACCACAAGATCACGTATGAAAGTGTTGGTGTTGGCTTACTGAAAAAGTCTAGCCTCATGGGTACCTTCACTACACCACTTCCACCGACTACACATCATATTTCCACCATTGTTATGATTTCAACTGCAAGTTATCAATCTTTGGAATCATCTGACACTTGGATTGTACCTTGTCCGTTGGAATTTGATGCACTAGGTGACACCGTGCCACTTAGTCCAACCAAAATGTCATACGTTTCTACCTAATCCGCTCCACCCTCGTCAGATGACCAACATCTATTGGCGCCTGACGTTTCCTCGATGCAATCATGGTTGAGTTCCTTGTCATCTGCGCTCGACTGCATTTCCCCAACTTTTCCTTCGGATGAATCTTTTCCAGAAATGTTTCACATTGACAAGTTACCTCAGGATAATAACCGTCACCGATCCTCTTTTCTTCCCCCTCGTGAAGAAATTCGGGCAGATATACAGTCTATCTCCCCTCTTGATGTCGATTTTCTATCATCTCCCATTCTTTCAACTTCCGATGATTGGGATCCGGTAGTTGACATGGTTATTTCTTCGGTAGGATTATTGGAGCCTGATCTCCTTACTTCTATCGCGACCCTCGACATGCATTCCTTGCTGAGTGATTATCTTCCATCAAGTGAAGATCTCCTGGATTACATGACCGATATTTGTCCCTTCACATGGTACCCTTCCAGAGAATTATCCTCTTGGAAGCCATGATCCAGACAAAACCACGAGCATAATTTCTCTTCTCTGTGGCAAGCTTGTTAAAAAATGAAACAGAGGCCTTGAGCATAATTCTTTTTCCTATGTCAAGCTCGTTAAAAAATGAAATAATCACCTCTCTTAAACCTTCTTTTCATTCACCCTTCTCCTTTTTCTCATCTACTAGAGAAATTGGTGACAACATCAAAATCGGTGAATGAATTGAAGCTTGGACGGCATGTCTCCAGCCTTTTGCCGATCATTCTGGAGTTAAGCCACTAACTGTCAAGATGGGGGCATACCGAGCTTAGTCTTTGTTCTTTCTCGTGCTCGTAAATACATGAGAATGCATTTGGGTAGACGTTTATCTCTTTTTCGGACCTGTCTAGATACATGAAAAAGGAACCCCCTGGAGTCTCCTTTAAGCTCTTTTCAAACTCTCTAAACATGAAAATATTGCTGAGTGATCTTGCTTCCTTTCCCACTCATTAAAAGGTTTGAAAGGGCATCTTTCGAGTGATAATTTATCTCTTTTTCTGCCTTGCGAGACTAACATTACGAAAAAGGACAACACTGGAGTCACCTTTAAGTTCTTTTCAGACTCTCTAAACATGAAAAGATTGCCGAGCGACCTTGTTCTCTTCACGCTCGTTAAAGTATTTGAAGAAAATGCCTATTGAGCAATAATTTCTCTCTTTTTCGGTCTCATCAGACTACTTTACAAAAAAGGAACTGAGAGAGTTCTCTTTTAAGTGTTTTTCCAGACTCTATAATCATGAAAAAACTTCGAGTTTTCTGTCTTTGGACTTGCTAAACAAAACATCGACATGCCCATATGGGACCGAACCCTTACTTCTTCCAGTTCGTTAAACAAAGGAAGAGGAACTTACCGAAGGTGAGTTATATCGAGCATGTGTTAACCTCCTTGAGCTCGTTAAATTAAAAAGAGGTACTCGTCTATCTGGATGGGGGAAAAATTGAAAGAAGCAAGTCAAGCAGTTTTTGAGAACATCACCAAGTAACTCTTAGAGTCACCCTTGAACACGAAACTTTGTCTTTTGCATGCATTATAATCCATTGAACCTCTACACTGAGCCAATCCTTTGAGTTTATTTCACTCCTCTGGGTCACTTGATGTAAGTCACAGCATCCACTGCATCATCAAGTTTTGGTCCATGTCATGTTTCTGTTGTTGTGCCTTAGTGTTCAAGGGAAGTATCTGCCTTGAGAGTCAGCTGTCACAAATATATTGTCTCAATACCCGTGTCAGTCCATGTTCATTTGATCTACCAATTACATATTTGTGTCCGTTTCATGTCGTTGATGGGGGATACATCAAGGCCCTCCTTCGATGAGTCTATTCCTGTTAACTTCAACACATTATCCAGGAACTAGACTTAGAAACCAGTTAGTACTTTGGGACCTGCATGCCTCAATGGCAGGCCTCCTCATGTTCGACAATGGGTTTACATAATTGACCTCTGATCAGATGATTCCACGGATGTTCGACTCCATCTCATCCATTCACATTTGTTGGAATGTACTAGAGTACCTTGGGAATCATTGACATTAATGGTGATTTCCCTCACGCTTGTTAATGGTTTACATCATTGACCGATAATCAAGTGGTTTCTGCCATGTTCGACATCAGGACATCTATTCACATGGTTAGATTCATACTACATCGGGATCGGTAAGAAGACCCTGGGTTGAGTGATCACTCTGATATGTACTTTGCCCAGGTTGCAACGAAATTTCTCTTGAACAATGACACATATACTGTCACATAGATACACTTTGTATTGGTTGTGGCTATGTCTTGTCATCTCATAGATCCACTGTGTATTCTTCATGGCTACGATCAGTTCAGGTCATAAGAGTATAGATCCACACTGTATCCTTGGTGGCTATACCTTTTATCAATACAATTATGGATCTGCAGTGTATTTTATGGTGGCCATATCTTGCAAGTCTTGATCACCCAAGCATAGGTATGCCTGCCTTGGGTTTGAAACATGTCATAATATTTTTTGGATGTTTGTGTGCAGCTTCTGTCAGGTTCTCTGCATCTATACCCTTGCTTGAAAGTCTACAAAGCATTTCAGTTATCAGTTCCTGTCTTCTAACTTCATACTTTGGGGGGAAATCTGTTACACATGGAAATTACTCACTTCGATAGTGTCGCAAGTGTCATCATTACAAGTGTCACATTTTTCTCACAAGTGTCGCAAGTGTCAAGGAAAGCATACTGCCATGATGCCTATGTTGTGCCTATAACGACATGAGAAGGACACTTGACACACATCAAACACTTGATTTATAAGAGGAGGAATGGTTAATTGGGCTTATGAACCTCTTGCCATATGAAAGAACCCAAAAACTAAGTTTTTGGAGGAGAGCGCTCCCCTATACGTCTCTCAGGAGTGCTAGTGCTCTCCTATACACTATATGGGAGCATTATAACACTACCTCTATACTTTTGGAGGAGCGCTACTGCTTTTGGGAGTGCTGGCGCCCCCCTAAACCTTGCTAGGGAGCGCTATAACACTCTGATGGCCCTTTTGAGGGAGCACTACCTATTCTGGGAAGCAGTTGGTTTGTTGAGATGAATGCGGGGATAATTCCTTCAACCCATGAAGGCAGTTGGATTCGAATCCCTATTCAAGCCATGATCACAGGGAAGATCCATAACTAAAGGAGGAAAATCCTCAAGTTACCCCAATGATATCTCAAGTGGTTGAGCCTCTCCAAGTATATATAAGCAAGATTTCTCATGGTGAAAGGGGGATCTGGATGGAGAATCATACCAAACTTATGATCTCATAAGTGATATTTGGAGAAAAAATTAGAAGCATGAAACCTATGATCTCATAGGAAACACACAGTGAACTGGAGGAGAGTAATCAGTGAAGTTGTTGTCATCCTGATTGTGGATCTTTTGAGCAAGGGTTAGACAAAGAGGATTTGATGAAGCTGCTGCATTCGCATCTACGGTTGTAATTTTCTTTCGTTATTGTTCTCATCAATATAACACGCTTGGGATGTTTCTTTCTAGTTTGTTCTTAATCTCACATGAACTTGTCTCTAATAGATAGGTCTATTTCGAGATAATATCAGTAGAGTAGGAAGTGGTTGTACTATTGTTTGCCTACAGGACTTATCAAGGAGTGAAAGATTGGAGCTCAACTCGGAGCATGCAGGGACAAACACCGGTAAAAGGTATGTATTTCCTCCTTCCTCTTCATGCATTAGTTTGTGTAGACCTAAAAGGAAGTCAGTGTCCATGATAAGCATCTTATGTCTTAAGAGTTAAGAGTCTAGCTCTCAAGAGGAGATCTACCTGTCCGTAGGGAGATTTTCCTTCAACAATCATCTAGTTGACACTTCATGCATCCTCTGCTACCAATGTTCTAGAACTTCCTCTAAATCCAATGCACATGAGATAATACTTCTCCAACTTAACACACCATTTGTAGTGGGGTTAACATAATCATCCATCCACACAGTCATATTATTCAATTTGTCAATTTCATCCCCTCGCTGGCTCTATATACCTGTTTCCTTCTATCGGATCCAATGGTGCAATAGCCTTTAAGTCCCCTACCTCAAATATGATTTCCCTCCTTTTTAGATTAATGATCACCTAATTATCAAAGGACCATTCTAAACCCATTAGTGCTGGATATGGATGACTGTCATCCATGATCTTGATGACTTCAAAATCTACTACACTACGCACCCCATCTATATTCATAGGTACTCCTGTCAATCGGTCAATCGAGACTATCTTGTGTTGGTAGTCCAACCTTAGCTGAACAAGCGACCATATTAACTTAGGTTTCCCATAATTTACCATGTTTTCTTTGGTAAAACATTCATGTCAGAACCCAATTCCAAAATAACGTTATCCACATCATATTCCCTAATCTACGCACACAATCTAAATTCTCCATTGGTCCTCTTTTTGCGCATTACCTGATTCACTAGCCTATGCACGGTGAGAATTTCCCTTTCTTGCATGCAATGATCAATCATTTCACATAATGTATTCAATGTAGTTTAATCTTTCATAAAATCTATGCAACTTCTTAGAAATTCTCTTAGAGTACTTACCTTCCCAAGCGACTTGTCTAGTATAGTACAACCATAGACAGGAGGCACAATTAATGTTGATGCTACCCAATCTGGTCCTGGTATCCCTTTTCTTTCTCTCTGATAGATCTCCTTTTCTTGCTGAGGGTCAAATGTTGGAATAATTCCTACTGATTTGATCACCCATTGCTCAACTTGATTTCCATTCATTGCTTCAGCCTCTATTCTAGCTCTTCCACGTGTAACAATTGTTATTCTAGGTCCTTCATTCCATTACTTGACTGATATTTTTTGCATGTTCTAATTTGGGTTATTGTTCTGATTCCCTCTTTCCTACCACTTTGAAATTAGTTGAGGACAATATTCTGTCGCATGGTCCAATTATCTACAATATGTGAAGGTTGTACAAGGATTAGGGAAGTCATGAGGTAAGTGTCCTGGTTGGTTTCAATTATAACATATTATTGGTCCTCTGCCTCCTCTGCCAAAATTTCCTCTACCTCAATCTTTGCCAAAGTTTCCTTTGTTTCCTGGATTAAATCCTCTTTGATTATTATAATGTGGACCACTTCCTACTGTCACAACATTCTCTTCCTAAATCCTATACATATCTGAAGTGCACTCTCTCATCAAATCGAATGTGTGACAATACTTCTCTTCATGCCCAATTGACTTAGAAAATTTGCAGAATAAGTTCCTTGGTGTACTATGGTATTTTTTTAGTAATGGACAATCAGTTGGATGATGTCCCCACATCTTACATATTTCAATGTGTTCCCCCTAGTAGTGGATTCAGTGCTCTAGTCACCAAAAATTGAACAAATGCTAGGCACTCATTCTTGTGGTGGCCTTCAGTCCTAAATTTAGTACACTAGACCTGTTCCCACTTCCCCTTCCCTTTTGTAAGTTCTTCCAATTGAATTGTCAAGGCATATAACTGTGTCTCGAATTTCACCATCCCCCGCCATCTCCTATGGGAGATTCTTCCAATTTCATTTCAATTTCCAAAGCTTCAGGCTACGACACAACCTTATGTTTAATCAATGACCTGTGAATGTGTGGTATAAGTCCTACAATAAACCATTCTTGATGTTGTTGATCCAGGATTTGGAATGTCAGTCTACCCATCAAATACTTAAACCTATGATCATAGTCCCAAACTGACTCATTCTGCACCTGTTTGATTTCCTTCAAATCTGTAATGTACTATGATTCAAACTTTGGCTTCTTGAACTATTTCAACAATGCTTTTCTAATCTTTGTTAACATCTTTTCTTGTCTTGTAGGTGTGGTACTCTACATTTTCATGTACCAGACTAATGCGTGACCCCTAAATGTTGTTTCCAACTAAGAAATCTTTACAAAATCATCTTGGACATTATTCACATGCCAAATTGTTTCACATATGAATAGATGTTGTTCTAATTCCTCCGACCCAACTCCCTGGAACTCAAGAAGTATTAGTGTGTTTTCTACCCCTACCATGTTGTTTTGAGTAGTACCTCCCCTTGGCGATGTTGGTTGACTCTGACTCAATGAAATTATTCCATTTCTATTGATACTGCTACGCTATCCTCCCTTGCTAACTACAAGTGATTTTGACAAATCCTCAACTTTTATTTCTGATCTAGGTTATGCACACAGGGTCGTGGAGTCAACACATGACTTAACAAATATTCTATTATTGAAATCAACTGAGAGTCCTCTTCCTCACCTTCTATGTTTGGTATTTCTATGATATGGACTATTTCACAGGGTTCTCTCCCCTTAGGCTCATTGTGAAGCTCTCCTTTCTCAGCCTCAGTCTTCAACCTCTTATTCCTTATTCCACTATGTAGTACTCCAAACTCATCTTCCTCCTCTGATACAATTTCTTTATTTCTCTACATCCTCAGTCCCTCCCTCCCTTCTTCATCTTTTCCTTCACTCTTTCCTAGATTCATACTATCCTATGGCCATCCCCCAGTTCCCCTATGTGCGCAAAGCCCCTCATCAATCAGACTCCATCGTCATGACACACTTGTCGCACAAAAACATTTTTATCTAGACACCCAATGATTTCATAAAACTTCCATGTAGACCCTTAAAGAAATCCCTCTTTGCAACACTGTATGACTATGTACAATCCATTGCAAATTACGTAATATATCCTCCCAATATATTGTCCAACCAGAATTCAATTTCACGAGAAGTCTTATTACTTACAAAATTCGACTGCCTTACCAACTCAGGAGTCTAGTTCCTCGATGCTATAGTTTGGTACCTTCCAATATTCTCCACTAATATTTCTAACCTCTCAGTTAAGATGATTGCAAGTTCTCCAAAGAAAATCTCATGCAACTCTGTGTAACTTAATATTGTAGAAAAGTGTAACTTAATTGGAGTAACTTAATATTGTAGCAAAGTGTGACTCTTTTCAAGTAAACGATGCAGCTGAATCCACCCAAATTTCATGGGTATCTTCAATTTCACATGATCCAATTTCTATGCATAAAAGAAATTTGTCTCCAAGAGTTTATCCCGATTTTAAACCAACTCAAAATGCTTGGAAAATCAATTAAAGTTCCAAATCAATGAAAATTTCAACTTATTGGGTTTCCAGATTCTAATAGGGTGAGAAACAATTGCTACAAAATTATCCTACTTCTTTGGCATCATGTTGGTGCACAGTTGTAATACCATAGGTTCAAGTTATCTAACCAACAAACCCTGTAGACACCGACCCTTTCGGCATCACCTGCATGCAAGTGAAGTCTCACCCAAGGCATCTATTAGGGATGCATGGACCAAGTTTCTACAATAATGAGGGGATGGGAGGATATCTCCATGTTCATTCTTACTTATCTCCTTTGTGCACATTATCCTATGTATGTTCCTCCTTGGTTACTTAGTAATTGATTTTATGCATTACCATCATCATGGATGATTTTAGGGGCTAAATTTCGCTCATGGGCTAATTTTCCATGGGTTTTCCAAAAATGAGATTCGCTATTTTAAAAATGATTCGCCCAAATTCTATAGGATAAAATTATTTTACCTTAAAAATCGCCAAAATTTTAT
>ML786671.1:108875-144489 GCA_009831015.1 Picea engelmannii
TTAAAAATGATTCGCCCAAATTCTATAGGATAAAATTATTTTACCTTAAAAATCGCCAAAATTTTATAAAAACTATATAAAATCCTTAGAAATTTGAATAATTTTACAAAAATATCGCCAAACATTTATAGTTGGCATATGAAAGATTAGTAAGATTCGCCAAGGTTTCTACATTTTAAAATAAATTTCCATCCTTAAAATCATCCCTGACCATCATGATGGATATTGCAACATAAACCATTCACCATAACATCCATAACTATGATGCAAGAGCATCACCTTCAAAGTCAAAGAAGCAGGCATGGAGGCAAGGATATGACATCTCTGCATTATAGAATTTCAAATCAACATTTAACTCAGAAAAAGAACGAGTTGTTGAGATATTTTGGAAACAACAATTTTAAATATATATTGTTTATAAAGTTCTTGTACCACTGTAAGGAGTTGCAGATAGAGAGTGTCAACTCTTATCTGGTAACAACTAATAGTCATTGTGATAGGACAAGGTGGGTAACCGCTAGAAACTGATAAGATAGGTTGCAAACAGGACGAAGAAGAGATTGGGGAGCCACTCCTTAGATAGATTTGTTGTTGTATTGTATTAGGAATGATGAGCATAAGAGAGTAGCAGAGAGAACAAGAGATAGGAGGAGTTTTCTTAGAATAGCAGATAGCAAAAGAAGAAAGATACAATGAAGAACTGCAATACTATGTAATTTATTCCATGAATGAATAGAGTAGACATAATTGTTCCAATTCCTTGGACAATTTTCATTTTAAGCTGTGATTGAATGAATGTGGTATTTTGTGTGTGTTTTAGTTCATTTCTTTTATGTGTGATTGTTTATGGTTGATCATATGAATACGTGAAAAACTGGATAGGCTCCAATCGTTCTACTTTTGAAAACTCGTATGCAAGGAGTGCATATCGTATGCAAGGAGTGTATATCATATGCAAGGAGTGTGTAGACAGAGTCTTGAATTGAATCGGAAGAGTTCAGAAGGAATGACAGGAACTTAGACCAAGTGCAAGGAGTGCGCAAAGTCAAGGAGCGAATAAGTGTTGAAGAACCATAATAGAGAACCGCAAGGAGTGTGGGAATAGTTTATTTCGAAGAAATCCTTCGATTTGAGTTTGTCGAGATCCCAATAATGCAAGGAGTGTGTGGGAGATCAAAATCCTCAAGGGATTCAAACTCATAAGGGATAGCGAGGAGAAATATTCAAAGGGAGTGAAGCTCTAAATATTTCACGAATTATCGATCAAGATTCGTCCAGGAGGGAGAGAGATCGTTCCAGATCGTCGGATCTGGGTAAAGTACACGAGCTTTAAGTCTCTATGTGCATACAGGAGTGAAGAACCCCCAAAGTCTTGAAGAGGTTAGGGATCATTCATTGTCAAGAGGGACAAGTGGCATAAGATATACAACTCTGGAGCAGAAGCACTTCAAAAGTTTCATAGACAAGGAGAAGGAAAAATCGTCGAATCGTTGAAGATTCGAAGTAGATCTTGACCATTGGTCTCCAGGATTTATGTGTCAACATATCGAAGACTTCGGATGAAAATGATCAGAAGGTGAGTGTGTAGGAGTTGAAACTCCTGAAGCCCGTAGAGCTGAAGTGATTCACAGTCGTCGATTCAAGAGAGACATGCATCGACAAATCGTCGACTTCGGGTGAAAACACTCCAGGAGAAAGCGAGTGTGTAGGATTCGAACCTCCCAAATCCTGAATAGATGAAGTGAATCGTAGCTGTCAGATTCAGAAGGAAATGCGACAAATATCCGTGGACTTTAGGTGAAAACACTCTGGGGGAAAGCGAGTGTGCAGGAGCTGGAACTCCCGAAGCCTGAAGAGCCAAAGTAAATCACAGTCGTTGATATGTGAGGGACACGTGTCGACAGATCGTTCACTTTGGGTGGATGTACTTCGGAGGAATTAAGAGCAGAGAGTTTGAAACTCCCGAAGCCCAAAGCGTCGAAATCAATCGTAGCCGTCGATTTGAAAAGAGGGCACGTGTCGATAGATCGTGGAGATATGGGAGTGTGTATGAGAGGAGGAAAACTGTCGCTGAATGATAGTTGACGAAGGAAGAAAGAGGGAATATCTCAGCCGTCGATCAAGAGGCAACGCCCAATATCACAAGATTGACAGTCGCACTTAATAGCGGGGATAAAAATTGATCGGGTTTTAAAAATCTTAGAGTGGGTCGCAATAAAAACCATGGTATTTCCAAAGGGATACATGGCAGCTGATAGTGAATTTCTGGGAGAAAAGTGGTGTGGTCTCAAACCATTCTAGGCCGCCCCACAATCTCGTTCTTACATGAGGACATAGCTCGAGGTCACATACAGGAAAGGGATAATGGAAGAGGAGATAGCACCTGAAACTTGATAGTTTGGAAACATGAAGGAAGAGGTTAGGGGTGTCATAGAACCTGCACCAAAATAATAAAAGGGAATGTGTTTAATCACAAGTGATACCATTAAGGTTTCATAGAGACGATTTGGTTCATAGAACCAAAGATCCTTGACCAGGAGGTCGCGCAACCTCGAGGGAGAGTAGGGGGTTTGCATCAGGTGGTATCAGAGCTATTGAATTTGTTTGTAGACAACAGAAAAATGAGAAAGGAGATAAATTGATATCATCAGTGGTATGAAGAGTTGATTTTGTTTATAGACATCAAAAGGTGAAGTAGTGGAATCATGCCACCCAGAATACGCAGATCGAATACAGAAATAGAAGAAGAAATGAGGCGACTTAGAATGAGTTTGGATGCCATGGAAACAACGCAGAGGAGAGCACCAGACACTAGATATATCAATGAATCTGAAATCAAATAGATAGAGGTCGAAGAATATGTAGCAGAGGATGTTGCAGAAGACTGCTTATTGAAAGTTGTTTCAAGAATAGGATCCAGAGAAAAAATAGAGGTACCAATGTATGAAGGCAATTTAGAAGTTGAAGAGTTGTTGGATTGGGTACATTCTATGGACAAGTACTTTGATTATGAATATATCAAAGAAGACAAGATGGCGAAACATGCAGTGAAAATACTGAAGGGTCATGAAACACTATGGTGGGATGAGTTGCATGCCGATCACAGATGCAAGGACAAGCAAAAAATTAAAAGTTGGGATAGGATGGTAGCCAAGCTAAAATAAAAATTTATCCCAAAGGACTATCAAATCAATCTGTTCATAAGATTGCATAATTTGAGATAGAAAATCTTATCAGTGAAGGAATACACTGAGGAATTTTACAGACTGAACATCAGGGCCGAACGGAAGGAGAATGATGATGAAAAAACAACCAGGTATATCAATGGAATGAGATATGAAATACAAGAGGAAATCAAGATGATGTCTATTAGGAAAGTCAAGGATGCTTATCAAGCATCCTTGAAAGATGAAGATAAATTGGCCAGAAAACAAAGCCAACAAAACAGATGAGGAAATACAAGCATAGGTAAGGGAACCAACAGAGAGAAGTTCCAGAAACCAAAGCATGAAGCTGGAAAGAATTATAGTCACCCTGAGAAAGGTGGAAGTTCTAAGGAAGGAAAACATGGAGAAAGAAGCTCTTTTCCTATAGGAAGAGGAAGAGACAAAGGAGGTGAAATTAGATGTTATGCCTGTGGAAAGACAAGGCACATGTCTTGGAAATTCCTAGAGAAGAAGAAAGAAACTAGAGGAGGAGAAGCACACATTTATGAAGCACAAAATCATGTGGAAGCAGAAGCAGTAGAAAGAGGAAATAACTTCATGATGAGGAAAGCTATTCTTAAATTAGAGAAAGAGGTAGAGGAACCAGTTCAATGGACAAGTCTCTTCAAAACTTCTTGCAAGACGAAAGATAGAGTTTGCAAGGTGATCATAGATAGTGGGAGCACTGACAATATAGTATCCACAAAGATGGTGGAGAAACTGGAGATGAAGACAACTACACATCCAAACCCATATAAGGTATCATGGTTGCAGAAAGGACATCAAATAATGGCAAGTCAACAATGCTAAGTTGAATTTAAAATAGGAGGTTATAGGGATGAAATATTATGTGATGTAATTCCTATGGATGTCTATCATATTTTATTGAGGAGACCATGGAAGTTTGACAAAAAAGTTATTCATTATGGGAGGAAAAATACTTATACCTTATAAAATAATGTTAGGACACATATGCTGTTATGAATATAAGACAAAGAGAAAAAGAGGGAATCTAGTTCAAGTATACTTTTCATGAGTGGGAAGGAACTCTTGAACGAAGTCAACAAGGAGTAGGAGATATAGTTTTCTATAGTGAGGAAGCCAAGAGTTATCCTTATAAATACTTCTGTGGAATATTTACCTAAAGAAATCCAGAAACTGTTAGAAAACTTTGCTGACATAGTAGTGGATGAGTTACCACACTCATTTCCACCCATTAGGAGTATAAGCCATCATATTGACCTTATTCCAGGAGCTATTTTACCAAACAAAAAAACTTATAGGTTGACACCTAGAGATAATGAGGAAGTCAAAAACCAAGTCCAAGCGTTATTGGATAAAGTTTTAGTCAGGGAAAGTCTAAGCCCATGCATAGTACCAACTGTGTTGAGTCCAAATAAGGCTTAAGGATGGAGAATGTGTACATATTCCAGAGCCATAAACAAGATCACCATTAGGTATAGATTCCCTTTGCCCAGGATGGACGATTTGATGGATTGTTTGAGTGGAGCAAGATATTTTTCCAAGATAGACTTGAAGAGTGGATATCATCAAATAAGGATGAGAGAGGGAGATGAATGGAAGACAACATTAAAGACAAATGAAGGTTTGCTTGAATGGATGGTCATGCCATTTGGGTTGAAAAATTCCCCAAGAACATTTATGAGATTAATGAATGAAGTATTGAAAGACTTCATAGGAAATTTTTTCATAGTGTATATGGATGACATACTAATATTCAGTACGACAGAGGGAGAACAATTAAAACATTTGACATCAGTGATGAAAAGGTTGCAAAAAGAAAAATTGATGATAAATCTGAAGAAAAGCTCTTTTATGAAGACATAACTAATATACTTGGGTTTTATGATCTCTTCAAATGAATTCAAGATGGAACCAGAAAAGGTGTGAGAAACCAAAGAATGGCCATCTCCAAGAAGCATATTTGAGGTAAGAAGTTTTCATGGGTTAACAAGTTTTTATAGAAAGTTTATCAGAAATTTCAGTGGTATATGTACACCCATGCTAGAAACTATGAAGAAGAAACAAAAGTCTTTTAAATGGATAGAGGAAGCTGAAAAAATCTTCAAAGTGTTGAAGGAGAAGATCAAAGAAAAACCAATTCTAGTCTTACCAGATTTTGGAAAAACATTTCAAGTGAGATGTGATGCAAGTGGAGTAGCCATTGGAGCAGTCTTGAGTCAAGATAATAGGCTAGTTTCTTATTTCAGTGAGAAGATGAATGACACCAAGAAGAAGTATTCCACATATGAAAAATAATTTTATGTAGTGATTCAAGCTTTAAAGAAGTGGAGACACTATCTAATTCCTAAAGAATTTTTCTTGTACAATGATAATCAAGATTTGTAGTTTATTACTAGGCAAGAAAAGTTGAATTAGAGACATTCTAAATGGGAAGAATTTATGCAGAATTGTTATTAAACATATTGTTGGAACTACTAACAAAGTTGGAGATGATTTGAGCAGGAGGAGTTTAATTGTACAAGAATTCAAAGTGGATACCTTAGGGTTTGAACACCTCAAGGAAATATATCGAGAAGATCCATATTTTAAGGAATCTTATGAAGCATGTAAGAATCCTTTGTTGGGAGACAGAAGCCCATGGACAAAATATTTGATCCAAAATGGATTATTGTTCAAAGGGAGCCAACTATGCATACCAAGATGCTCAATGAGAGATAACCTGCTGAAAGAGAAACATAGTGGAGGTTTAGCTGGACATTTTGGTCATGATAAGACATTTGCACAGCAGAGAAATTCATACTATTGGCCGAGCACCAGGGCAGAGGTGAAAAGGTTTGTGAACAAATGCAAGATTTTCCAGTATGCAAAAGGAAAATGCAAGGTTTGTATCAACCATTACCAATTCCATAAAGGCCATGGGATGCAATCAGTATGGATTTTGTATTGGGATTGCCTAGAACCCAAAAAGGGAGTGATTCCATATTTGTTGTGGTGAACATATTTTCAAAAATGGTACATTTCATACCATGCCAAAAAAAACTGATGCACATAGCCAACTTGTTTTTCAGAGAAGTGGTGAGTGTTGGCACAGAAGAAGACCCAGGGTTCAACACTCAACATCGCACCAAAAAAACCCTAACTACTGGCCCTTTCAGCAACACCTACGAAGCAGATGAAGTCTCAGCCGAGGTAGAGGCAGGGGGGTTGCAGGACTCATGTGTCTACAACCAAGCTGGGACACAGATCTGTGATTATAACATCTAGAAAAGAACTTATCCAACAATATGCATTAGTTCATGAGTCTAATTCACATCGCATATTAAAACCTTATTACAGATCAACGCAGTAACCATAAAGATCAAGTACTTCCATTCACTTAGCACATAACATTGGCTTGGATCTAGCATTCATTTATATTTAATACCATCAAGCACTAAGAAATGACATCAGATGCATTCATCATACATTATAACAACAACACTAAGTAGATAAACACATAAAAAACAATGCACAAAGCACATCAAGACACAGGATATACGTGGTTCACCCCAGTGTGGGGCTACGTCCACCAACTTCTTCTTCTTCTTTGTTAGTCTTCAATCTTCTTACATTCATCTGCTCCTATGCACAAAGACACAGAGACAAACTCCGCAGAGGACATGAGATCTACGCGCTACGCACCAGATCCTCCTTCCCAAAATTAGGTCAAGGCACAGAGCCAACTCCTTACTAGCATAGAGCCTTACTAACATATCATGCACATAGCCAATTAGCCAAATCTCTTACATTGCTTGCACTAAGATTCTACTACTTTCTACATTACATTCCTTCCTATATATACTTTTGCAAAAATGCCTAAACATGGGTAAACCCATGGGTTGACATCCCATAACCCATTACATAAACCCTAGTAAACCCCTTGCTCGGTCCACAAGCCCGCAAAACAAGCGATATACCATGATTTTAGCTCCGCCTGGGCGATCCATCTTCGACTAGTCTTTCAAAGTCCCAAAAGTGGTCAAACATGTCCAATGTTTTCTCAAAACTTGGTCAAGGGTCAACAGGCCCCCAACACTCACATGTGACTCGTCCCGAGTCACTCAGATCTGGGTAACGCTCCTTCAAAGGCCTCGAGCTTAGCTCGAGATGCCTCGACTTGCTACTTCTCTAGAGCCTCCTTCTCGACGAACTCCTGAATCAATTTCTCTATAACAGGCCCTTCCAGGTGCTATTCCATTGTCGCAACCACTTGGTCTAGCTACGAGCCTTATCCTTCAATCTCTTCAAAAATCGTGCAGGCTTTGTCCTGCACTGGCTGTAATCTTTGTGTAACCTCCATGACTTTTCTCTGGATGGAAGTAATCTGCTACTGGACTGCGCGCTGATCCTATGATCTCTTCATTTTCTCAACTGCAGTGAGTGACTACATCTGTGCTTGCATGGTGGATGTCTGCTGTTGTGCCTCCTGGAGCTGTGATTCCAATTTCATCAACTCTGGATCTTCTGTGAGGAGTTTGTAGGTCTATGCACTATGATTACTTAATTTCTTACATTCTGATGTGAGTGCCCTGATCTTTCCAGCTGTGGTCCTAGCGACTTCCTCCCTCTGATAGCACATTTCTTCCAGAGTGCTCGACACTTCTTGGAGTTCTAACTCTGTTACTATCGCTTGAAGCTGCTGAATGGCCTCGACGATATTCCCCACTTGAATATCGACTGACTCTTCTTTCTCCTATGCCAAGCCCAACATAGAACGAAGTGCTTTAGTCACTACCTCTTTGATCACAGTCTCCTCTGCGAGCATTTGGTATTTTTCTTTCTGTGCCTTTGCATTGTCCTCCTCGAACATCGCCTGAATTTCATCTTTCTCCTTCTATGCAACTCGAAGTTTCTCTAAGACCTCCTCCTTTTCTTGCTTCAAGGCTTCTGTAGCTTGCTTATTTTCTTCTTGGGCTCGATGAAGTCAAGCCTCTGTTGCATCTACTAATCTTCGTAATTGGAAAGGCTCATCCCTCAATTCTATAATTTTCGATGAAGAAGGTGAAGTAGGTGCTGCGCAGCTCGAATGGATGGCTTGTTGTATCTCCTTTAGCTCCTTCTCTATTCTTTCATACAACGTCTCCTGCTTTGATCCATAGTGCTGCAATATATCCTCTGAAGCATCCTCCACAACTGCGATGATTAGATCAACATTTTCCTCTGTGAGCGTGGACTTCATCTTGGGCTTACTGGTGCACGTCTTATTTCTTGATGAGGGTTTCTATGGAGAAACCTTCCGCTTCTTCGATGTTTTGGCCTCGGTGGGGGGATCCTTTGGTGGTGTAACTTCGCCTTTGTCTTGATTTTATCCTTCTTCCCCTTATTCTTCTTGGTTCACTTCATCTCCTTCTCCTCTTGTAGGTGATTCAGGCCTACTTTCCTCTGAGGCATTGTCCTCATCATTAGTTTCTATGTTCTGCACTTCCTCCTTTTTCTTATTTTTCTTCGCGCTAGTCTATCCATCATGTTCGACCCGGGTTACCAAGGGACTTCTAGTGATGTCAGGGTCAGATATTTCTGCATCCTCAACTGGTACAAGGAACTCTGTTAGCCATTCTTTGGTGATATTCTCCATATCTTCGTCGGTCAGCTTATAATAGGACTGCAATTCTTCCTTACTCTCATCCTTGCGCGCAATGATGTAGATAAAGTTCTGATCTGCTAGCGGTCTGTGCTGGTGCAATGTATTCAGTGTCATGCATGGAAATACTTCAATAACATGCTTCAGCTGTGTTGACGGGCGAAATTGTCCGTCCGTCAATTGAGAGAGTGGAACCGGTCCGGGGTTGTCTAAATAACCCAAGTCGTTTGGAATGAACCACCCTGACGAGTTTAACGACTCCGTTGGCCGCCCTAAGGTCTTTTAAGAAAACCAAAGAGAAAACTAATATAACTAAGTAATCTAACTAAAACAAATGAGACAAACTAAAACTAAATAAAACTAATAAAACAAACTAAAATTAACTAAAACTAATAAAACAAACAAACTAAAAATAAAAGAAACTAACACACTAATCTAATTAAAACAAACTACTAAATCAAACTAAAACTAAATATAACTATTCTAACTATTATATACAATCTACTAATTACTATTATAATAACTCAAATCAACTATCTAATTACCAGCTGCAATATTACTTATTCACAAATGTACACTATAAAGAGCCTACAGATTTAATTAAAACCTGCAAAACTCATGTGTTTTCTGCCCTAAGACAACAAGATATGTCTTTTGATTTTTATATTTTATGAAAAGAAATAAACATAACTGAAATTAAACAATCTAATATATTTACTGAAATTAAACAATCTAATATAAATCTAATTAAGCTTATATCTGAATTAAACTACTTAATGAAAACAGTAAGCATAAGACTAACTGACCTGGAAACGCTCCAAATCTGCCCTGTGTGTGATGGCTTCAAAGCTGGTCGGAGGAGGGAAACTCGCACCGGTTAGTCCGTAAGCTTCTCGTAAACGATTGGCTGTGCTGCTCTTTGAAGTGTTTTACAGGACAAACAAGACATAAAAAAAAAAATCATAACAATCTTATGATTATAAATTCCGGCAATAAGGGAAACCTGTTATGCAAAAACTTATATATAACAATTCAATTTATGAAGAAGATAAACCTGTCATTCACAAACTGAATTAACAATTGTTATGTCTTTTATACACTTGGAAGAAACCAGATATGAATTACAATGATTAAAATTATATCATTTGCATTTGATTTAGATAGCTAAAGTAGTCATAAACCATAAACAAATTGATATACACAACATGAAACAAAATATTGATATAATGAGAAGCTAAAGCTGTGACAAAACACCAAATTCTGCTTCAGTTTGTATTAGAACCCTATATCCTTGTTCTCCCACGAACGAGGATGATGATTATTACAAAAATCATAAGTATATATAGGTCTCTTCACAAGGTAAAACCTCCTTGTGGATAATATCAAATTGTTTTACATAATCTGGGAGATATCCCAAAATCACCTAAACTAAGAAAATGAAATGCAAGTGAAATCTTCGAAACATCCCCTAACTGTTCAACAACTCAATTGCAATTTCGAATTTACCTGCAATAGCACACAATTATTGAATTAGAGAGATATTTCAGTAACAAAATAACAAAAATTAGATCCTATAGACTTAGCTACAGAATCATCTGATTCTGTAGCTAGTCTAAAATAGCACACAGGACCATATAGCAATCAAACAAAATCTTTTCAAAAGAAACAAATCCAACTTAATTTTCTTTTAATAAATATCCAAAATGAATCACTATGATTCCAATGAGTTTATCATCCAAATTTAACCAAATCGAAAAGTGATTCAATTGAGACGGGATAAGAATGCTCTGTTTTTTTAGTTGCCATAAAATAAGGTCAAATAATAACAGGACTGTTTCATAACAAACGAAATCAATGGTAAATCATACCGTATAAAATACGATGTAACTCAATCATAATTGATACAATCATTATCGATTTGTTACTGCTGTATAAGATTCATATTGTTTTAATCAAATGTCATTAAGGAAAGGATGTTACAATTATAGTCAACATGAAACATGCACAACAACATCAACAAACTTCGCCACAGATTTCGATTGTAGAGCGTTACACAGTCAACAAACAGGGTCACAATAACGATCATAACCATCACAAATCGACAAAGGTGATAATCGTAAACTGGGAAATCAATCGAATCGAATCGTGACTGAGTCAAATATAGAAACAAATCATAATCCTGGGCATGATCATTTTCGTTCAACAAATCAAATTAAAACAATACATTTGTTGCAATATGAACCGAGTTAATAACACAGTCAAACAATGCGAATCGATTAGTTGGGTATAACAGTTATGACTCATATCTATTTGCAATTTGGTTATGCCTTAACAAAATGATATTCGAATTGATCATAAGACATGGAATCTAAAATCACAACAACTAACCATTATTGCCAACCACATCGTATAGAATATAACCAATCTCGAATTGAAACATTGACTGTATTCAAAATTGAAATACCCGAAACAATCTGTGTTTAGAAAAGATATTAACAACAGAGTATTCAATTGAAATCAAATTAAAACAATCAAATCCATAACACGATCAATCAAATCAAAGATAAACCCAATCAAAGCTAATTCAGGAAACTAGATTCGATTAATCAAAACAAAATTATATACAATAATGCATGCTTATGTGTCAAAGAAAATCCACGGTGTAAACATAGCTATGGGTTTATCATATAAACAGGTGATAATCATACCAGTGAGGTTACTCGAGCTATGCCAATTTTGAATTGACGACCGTTGTAGCCGACTCCACGTTCTTAAACAAAATCGAACCTGTTGTTCGCTGTTTCTTATCAATGGGTGGCATCTTTTCCTTTTGACTGGTGAGCTTTGCAACTTGATCCTCCAGAGAATGAATTCTGGACTGTAGCATTGGCACATCAAGGTAATACCTTTCTAACCATGAGCCACACTGATCACATGGTGGAACAACTGGTTCGGATATAACAGGAGGGGGTTTTGAAGAGTCACCGGGGGTTTCACAAGGCATTTTGATGCCAGGAAAATTAGGATCATTTTGCAAGCAAGGTGGTAGGTTCTTGACAAAATCATATGAGGGTTTGTCACACAGACCTTCAGAATAGGGATACTCACTTGCCAAGTAGCGTTCAACCTCTGAGTCAGAATCTTCACTCACCATAATAGGGTTGGGGTTGACAAGAACTTTCGGTTTGTTTCTTGCCATGCGAGAGATTAACCGGGCATTCTTCTTACCTTTAGAATTTGTAGTAGGTTTTGCCTTAGGCCTTTTAGCCATGGGTTTAACATTTTCCACATCTGTGGTCACAGAATTAGGTAGGTCAATAGGTGAGTCGGGTAGGGGGTTAGGTAACATAGCACTGTAAGGCACAGGGGGTACTGAATTTCTCTCGCTCACCACAGGTTTGTCAACCTGTGGTGGTCTTGAGTCCTCAAAGTTATTGTGAATAAGAAAATCACTCCAACAGTCTCAACGTAACCCCAAATGACAAACCACAAGAATTTTAATTAACCCATAATGAAATAGACTGCTATCGGCCTGGTTCCGCTTATATCTTTTAGACATTTTAAACAGACTCCTATGCAAGTAGTAAGGCATATTAATCTCACAGCCCATGAAAACCATCAGTAGCCGAAGGTGGTACAAGAAAATGAAACCATACCTGCCCTCGCAGGTGACAAATTGTTTAGTTATCATCAGCAAGTCATGCCATCGTTGCTTTAGCATATTCACGGGCAAACCTTTGTCACAGGAGCTCACTCTTCGTGAATGGAAGAGCAATGTCCACGGGACATCTTCCACTTTGCATTTTTTTGACCATCTTTGTCCGACAACAGGAAGACCGGTAGCTAAACTGAGAAATTGGTCATCAATTTCCAATTTCACATCCCCAACCTTGGCTCGGCAGCCATCAAAGGTTAATGCAAATTGCCGAGCCACGCTAGGGTTATATCCATCAAACTTTCGTATGAACGGGAGCCATCTGAATTCCTCAAGGTCACTATAAGCACCGTCGAACATCAACAATGCCTGACTACCATTGGGTTCATCCCTTACGACCGGAGCCATGGTGCGGGCGCATGGTAGGGTTCGGATAAACACACAGGAGCAAAATCGCTTAGGCTAACAGGTGAGAACAATGAAAGGGGAGGCAAATCAATATGCGCGTGCGAAGGTGGTGAGTTAGTTCAACGCCATGCAAAACATTAATGGTAGAGTACAACGTTGTTCCATCAATCATAACATAAACCAAAATATTCGGCCATCCCAAGATTTAAACGATGAGTGATAATATACCAATGTGCCAATCTATGGTTTGAAAGCATGAATGTTCAATGTAAAATCAAACCCATAAATTAAACATACGCCAAGTAATAATTCAAACCATAAAATCAAAATCCAAAAGTTTAACCAATGCGCCATTGCATAACTTCAAACTATTGCCATTCAATATGAAATCAAACTCATATGTTACTCATGCGCTTGTTGCATAATGTGTAATCAAAGTTTATAAAACATTGTGACAAGAGATTTCATAAAATCGATAAGCCAAGAGCTTGTATTAGTAAGGATCACATCATATAAAAACCAAAATCAACCATGACCCCTATATAATCAAGTATAAACCATAAATTTATATGCTCAATACCTTATCAATCAAATAAAAGTCAAGTTGCACAATCAAAGCAAGAACGTTATAGTTTGAAAAATCTTTTCAGCCACATAATAATAAACCAAAGGTAAGTGCCTTTCAGAATATCAATGAAAGACTATGACAGTTCAAACAACGATGGAGGATTTTTCACGCTTTCAGTCGTGAAAAATAAATCGAAACTAATTTGCAAGTGTCGCATGAAATGAAAATATCGTCTATTTGCAAAATGCGATGAAAATTTGAAGTTCAGGAGACATAGGTGTAGGCAGCTTTTAAGGAAATGGAAAAAATTGAATTGGCTGCCAACAAGCTGCTAGTAGTAAGCATGGAAGACAATGTTTGACTGCCACTTATTTGACATATCATTTTAATACAACAAGGTGGAGAAGCTTGCGGCCAACGACTCCGATGGCTCAACTTCTGGAAATGTCACTCCTTCTGGCATCTTCCAAGTGACAAATGCGATCAATACTAGTAACCAACTGAAATGGAATTCATAGCCTTGATCCTACACTTCATGGCAGTCCTTTTCCATCTATTTGACGAGGTAACTCACCCATTTCATTTGCATCCCCTACATGCACTTTCCCACGAGGTCTACTATGAATCCAGTGACCTACGTGGGATGGTTCTTTCTGATGATATTTCTAGCTATAAGCTGACAATCTAGGCACATTGTGCCATCCTAGATGGAGGATACCTTGTAGCCTCTCTTTTCCTTCTCTACATCACCATAATCCTCCTTTATGTGCTGTTCCAGTGAGCGATATGAAGTCTTCCCTGGGTAGAACTACTGAGGGTCCGGTCCCTACATGCTCAGTCCTATGATGAGGTGGATCAACACCGGATCCACAATGACGTGCCTGTCAAGCCATAGATATCCTCCATGATAGCATGACAGGAGGAGTTTAATACAGGTGTTAACCTTGTGATGTCGGTCAAAGTGAGGAATATTCATTACATTCAGGATCGTTGATTGTGCGAGCTCCTTAATCCATGACTGGGAGACTACGTGCAACTTCTTCCCAGTCATCTTCATCAAATATCTATGTGGCACGAGAATCACATAGTTCTTCTTGTCTCCGAGGTTAAATTCGTTGTTCTTCAGAGCTGGGATGTGTCCTAATTGGGGTCCAACTATGCGTATCCACTTCGGTATGTACACTGTGAAAAATGTGTACTCAAATTCATGTGGGATACTCTCATGGTTAACCATGATAGCCAATGGCGGTATATAATATGGAAAGACTGACAGGATCTGCTTCACGTTAGCCAGATCATCGTGGTGCTTTCTTTGCTTCTTAGTCACGATCCAACTAGAACGACGTCCAGCCGAGGGGGATGCTTGTAATCCTCCAGTCGACGACTCTTGTATTCCTACAGACATAACTCTCTTAACCATGAGATCCATGAGAATATCCTCCAAAAACCTCTCTAATGCGCTATGTTCGCCCGACGTTCACACCTTTAATCAAATAGATCAGGTAGGAGAACATACAAGTGAGGTAATCAAACAGATGGTGAGGTCTAGAAATCACAGTGCGATATGCAATCGATTCTCTGTTAGCTTGGATAATCACAGGTAGCAAAAAGTGGTCACGACGCAACGTCTGACGAGTTAAATAAAAAAGTTTCATAACAGATTCCTCCAATGGGTAGGAATGCCTCAATCAATACGAATCAGTCCGTTATGGCGGGGTCCCAATGGTCCAATGACGGTCTTTCCGTCAATAACTGTGTTTCTAGTTGTTTCAGAGTGTTATTCTAATGGTCAGGGCGCCTCCAATGGTCATATAGCTTCACTGTGGAGAAGTCCTATTCTGCGTGGTTCTTCTATTTCGGTGAGGTTCAAATTTTGCAGATCTGCCTCCTGCGAAGTCTTTTCTGGAGTCTCCTATAGTTTTTCTAGCTTGGATTTCTTCTTACTAAGTTTCCTTGCCTTCTTTCCTAGGATATGAGTCTCTGGATTCCTCTTTCCGTTCTTATGCTTATATTTTCTTAGCATAGTGGCTTCATGTTGATGATGTTCTTTCAAAGGGTTCAAAGGTAATACCTCTTTGCGTACTAGGTCCTGGGTGGACATACTTTCTTCTTTCATTTATAGGTCCTTGAAACCTTCTTGGGTTCTTTCAAATTTGACAGATAATTCTCTTGCCCTCTATTGCTTCGACTTATCCTCTTGTTCTTCTATTAGTCACTCTATTTTTTTGGTTATGAGGTCCCTTAGTTGTTTCTTTTTCTGTTTTGTGGCTTGCTTCCTCTGTTTTTATTTTGATCTGATCCTTTTCAATCCAAGTCTTTCCTAACAAAAGTGGAAAAGGGGGGCTATTCTCAATAAACTGAATGACTTAAAACTCTTCTTCAATTGATGTTTCATGAGAAATCATAGGTATGTTAGTCACTCTTCCACACAGGGTTATCATATTTCCTTTAAACAAGCCTATCCTTCCCAATGAAGGTATCATAACATGCTTTCCCAAATTTTCCCAAGTGCTTTCTGGAATAATGTTCACATGTGTTTCTTCATCCAATACACAGTCTATGTCAGAGTCTTCTATTATTGTGACATAGAATAGATTTCTTCAGTTCCCAGCAATCACAGTTTCAAGTCCCGACACAGAACCATTTGTTGCACAGGGGCAGACCCAGGGTTCAATGCTCAACAACGCACCAAAAAAACCCTAACTACCGACCCTTTCGGCAACACCTGCGAAGCAGATGAAGTCTCACCCGAGGTAGAGGAAGGGGGGTTGCAGGACTCAAGTATCTACAACCAAGATGGGACACAGATCTATGATTATAACATCTAAAAAAGAACTTATCCAACAATATGCATTAGTTCATTAGTCTCATTCACATATCATATTAAACCCTTATTACAGATCAATGCAGTAACCATAAAGATCAAGTACTTCGTTTCACTTGACACATAGAATCAGCTTGAATCTAGCATTCATTTATATTTAATACCATCAAGCACTAAGAAATTACATCAAATGCATTCATCATACATTATAACAACAACACTAAGCAGATAAACACATAAACAACCTCGCACAAAGCACATCAAGACACATGATGTACGTGGTTCACCTGAGTGTGGGGCTACGTCCACCAACTTCTTCTTCTTCTTTATTAGTATTCAATCTTCTTACATTCATCTTCTCTTGTGCACAAATCCATAGAGCCAAAATCCGTAGAGGACAGGAGATCTGGGCGGTGCGCAACAGATCCTCCTTCCCAAAATCAGGTCAAGGCACATAGCCAACTCCTTACTATCATAGAGCCTTACTAACATATCATGCACATAGCCAATCAACCAAATCTCTTACATTGCTTGCACTAAGATTCTACTACTTTCTACATTACATTCCTTCCTATAGATACTTTTACAAAAAGGCCTAAACATGGGTAAACCCATGGGCCAACATCCCATAAACCATTACATAAACCCTAGTAAACCTT
Source organism: Picea engelmannii (assembly GCA_009831015.1). Classification (NCBI taxonomy): domain Eukaryota; kingdom Viridiplantae; phylum Streptophyta; class Pinopsida; order Pinales; family Pinaceae; genus Picea; species Picea engelmannii. Next base: position 125,801 of record ML786671.1, read on the forward strand.
TTGCTTGGTCCACAAGCCAATAAAACAAGCAAGATCTCGTGATCTCAACTCCTCCTCGGCGCTCCATCTTCGACCAGCCTGTCGAAATCCCAAAAGTGGTCAAACATAACCAATGTTTCCTCAAAAATTGGTCAAGGGCCAAGAGTGAGACTACATGGATTTCCTAGGGGCATAGTGTCAGAGATAGACACAAAATTTGTAGGACACTTTTGGAGAACTTTATGGAAGAGGCTAGGGAAAAAATTGTCCTTTAGTTCAACATGTTATAACCCTATAATTTATAGTATCAACTGGTGACTGAAATTGTATTCCTTTAGTGTTTTGTTTTGGTTGGCAAATAATGTTTCATTTTGTAAATGATTTGAAAAGAAAAGAAAAAATGAAAAGAAAAGAAAAGAAAAGACAAAATGAAAAATGAGAAAAGAATAAAAGAGGGCATAAAAGAAAATGGATAAAGCCCCATGCAATAACAACGACTCGATCCATACAGTTTAAACATGGTCAAGTCCTTTTTGAATTGATGTTGATAGGATTAGGGAATAAGCTTGGGTAAACTGTTTAATCTTAGCCAAGTAGATAGGTTAGCTAGTGAATAAATTTGATCAAATTGCCTAATCTTGGTCAAATAACCCTAGGGTAGAGTAATTTCTTAGTCCAATAGTTTAACCTGGGCTAAGTCTCATAGGTGAGTAGGTTAGAACATAGTTTAGAGCATAGGTTAGTTGGATTTATTTCAATAAAACATGCATGGTGATTGATGTAGGCACATGACTTTGATGTTTGAAAGTGTGTTTCCTAACCCCATGGTGATAAAAAGCAGGGAAAGAAGAGAAAACCCACAAAAAAACACTAACCCTAGGTTTCCACTACATATGTAACTTTCGCACTTGCAGATTAAAAATTGCGCACAGATCTAGGGTTGAGGCATTGGCCCCTAGATATACAATCGAGATGTAATTCTGGACCCCCCCGACCATTCTGCCTTTAACGGTTGGGGAGGGGGGTCCGGAATGGTGGTTAACAAGAGCACATAGATCTATGGTCAAACAGACGACACGCAGATGAACAACTCACAAGAGTTTCTGGACCCCCCCGACCATTCTTCCTTTAACGGTAGGGGGGGGGGGTCCGGAATGAAGTGGTTTTTCCTAGCGGGCCCCATCCTGACGTGGCATGAATATGTTGCGTTAGACCTCCTCTACTCCAAAACAACTTACAATTTACCACCCTTCTAACTTACCACCACCACCTCACGATGTCACATCCCACTACCTCCCCCTACAGGTCTTGTCTCATAATTTTGATAGTTCCTACCCCCTATTTCACCTGTCACCCGTCCTTTACTTGGCATCTCACACTTCAAAGGATCCATTGGAAATTTACTACAGGCTAACCTATCCATTATCCTATTGACCTTTCCCCTACGCCCAATGGATACCCATTCACTCAAAACTAGCCCATGTTCCGCCATTCACACACTGCTCACTCTCTCTGCACACCAGACAACTTTTTTCCCCTCACTGATCCAGTCATTGACCCAGCTACAACCATTATCGCCTAACTTTTGTTTCAATTGCAGGTACCGTTTGTAGTGATGGCGCCAAAGTCTAAAAATGTAGAGGCCGAGGAAAATCCTTTCCTCCCACCTCTTGTCGACCTCGATTGGATCCCATTAGCTGACAAGGATTATTTAATCTTAGAGACAAGGTGCGAATTTGATTTCGCAGAGTTGCAGTCATGGTTCAAAGACACATTCATAGATCAAAGAGATGAAATTGGGCTATGGGAGTTAAATCTTCCTCTGTATCTCTTTCCCCAAGTCCACCATTTTCCTAAATTCGCCCTCAAATGTTAGGCTCATTACCTCCCTGACCATAGAGCCATAGTTTCTTCGTCTAGAGAAACTATTTTCTTTGTCACACCATAGTCCATTGATCATATGATGCAGATATCTAGAGCCAAATCCACCTCCCCTTTCAACCTTGAAATCATAACAGAGTTGTACCATAATATGTCCTTTCCTCAAAGAGCCCATATTTTTTAGCCTTTCCTCCCACAGGATGCTCAACTCCCCAAGAAAATCCCCCGTACCATTCCTCCCTATTCTCAGAAAAGGGAAACCAAGTGATTTCTTCACTTTGTTGTCTACTTGGCTATTTTTCAGATGAATAGGTGTATGAACCTATATTGGGGTTCCTATCCATTTTCTCTGCTGAGGAAAGGCCACCATCCAGTTTGACTACAACACTTTCCTAGCAGAGAACATCCACGACCAATTGTCAAAATTTGCCACAGAGGGCATATTCCGGTATTCCTCAATACTGGCTTACATGTTCACCTTCTTTCAAGAAAAAAGGTTCTCCTTCCTAATGAAGAAAATGGACAAGGATGAAAAACCACAGGAGGTAACATATTGGACTTCGCTGCTCAGAAGGAACTCCAAAGAGCTCAACTTCAAACAGTTCATCAAGCAGGTTTACCATCCAGTGGTGAGCATGCTCAGTGGTAGACCAGAGCCAAGAATAAATGAATAAATCCAGAGAATCTTACACCTCTCCGACCTCGCAAAGACGGGAGATTGGTACCTATATCAAAATCACACTGAAATCAGAGTATACAGGTGTGAGCTAGCTCCATACAAGCTACCCAAGTATTTACCGGTGAAGATATTTGCCCTGGAATATATAAGACAAATGATAAAAAGATGATATACACTTTGTGTCTCTGAAGAAGAAACAACAACTAAGGATTAAGGGGCAGATAAGATCTTCTATCTGCAATAGTTGAGTTGTCGGGGAAGAGGCAGATAAACTTTTGAAGGAAATGAAGTTTAACACAAGTTTCCTGTGGCACTATGATCCATGTGGGATCATTGTAGAGATAAGAGTGAAGAACAAAAATATCCTGTATGTTCATGCACCCAAGCCTGAGATAGAGAAGTTTGTGAATCAAACAGAGTGGGAGGAGAACACTCTAGAAGAGGTATAACAACAGTCTCCTCCAATTATTATCTCTCAAATAACTACACCACAGGTTCCAATGGAAAAAAAACCCAGAAAGGATATTTCCCCTTCTGTCACAGAAGTTTCGGCTGAAGATTTCTAGGAATACACCAAAAGGCCAAAAGCTAGTCATACAACTGACACAATTGATGAAAAGGAAACCTAGTCCACTATAGCTATGAAAGGTGATCACTCACCTCTTATCTCAAGCAACCAATAGATCATGTCTACTTTTTCATCCAAGAAGAATACTGATACTTCACTAATAAGCCAGCCAAATCAAGGAGGTGCTAATTTGAGTATTTTTGAGAAATATGATATGATCAAGAAGAAGAATCCCATGCTGACCAACAACACCTATGGTCAGTTTTGGAAGCAAACGTCCACGACACAACACAAGATGTTGTCTTCTTTTGATACAGAGAAAGGTAGGATTCACATGGCCTTTATGTAGGGACAAGTGCCTGACCCTAAAGAAATCACTGATTATAAGAGAGAAACATTTGAGTTCAACACTAGAGATGTACATCCAGCTGATCAGATGGATCTACACAGGAAAACTGGAGACATGGTTTTCTCTACATTTGCCAATGCTTCTAATGCTGCTTCACAACTACAGGTTTCTCTGAACAATGTGCCGACCCAATTAAAGTTGGAGAAGATATCATCTTTTTCAAAGGACAATAGAATTAAGTCCTTAGAAGAATTGGTGCTCAAGATTGGGTATGATCCCTCAAAAGTGAAATTAGTTGAAGAGATTCTCAAGAAAAATAATGCTAACATAGAATCTCTGAGGAAACAACTGAAACTTCCACCTAGATAAGATGCATAGGCAAAGGAGATAGCTGAGACAGAAGGTGAAAATGATGAAATGCTCAAGTTGATCATGGAGCAGAATGCACAGTTAAGAGAGATGGAAGCAGAGCTGGAGAGATTTGTAAAGGGGAAGGAACAAGCAACACCTATGGAATTAATTCCACTGAGTGCACTTCCCCTCATAGGAGTAAGCACAACAACTGTAGCAACGATCACCGAAGCAAAAATTCCATCATCCACCCCACTGAAAGCTCTGGAAAAAATGGTGGAGCTAGCAAAATCCATGGAAGAGATGAAATTACAAGGAACGGAAATCAACAGACTGAAAAAGGAGGTTGAGAGCCTTCAAGAACTAAATTCTTCTTACCAAACAAGCTACACCATGGAGAAACAAACATCAGAAAATCTCAAGTAGGAATTGCAGCAACTACAAAAGAAAACAGTGGTGGGCAAGACACTTGCCGAAGCAAAGGAGAATATTTGGATGGATATCTCCAAATCCATAAATGAAATCTATCCTATGATGCAAATCATGTTTGAGTAAAAGTAACTGGTGCTAAGGAGAAGACAGGCTATTGAAAAAATAAAGGGAGAGTTGGGAGAAATTCCCACTGAAGCCAATGAAATCATTAGATTCTTGAACTCGAAGAACAGAGAAGAACTATAAGACCTTAATATAGAAGATAGGACATAAACCATCCTCGAAGTCAAGAGGGTTCTGACCAAAAGAGGGCTGATGTTGCAGTTGGAAGAAAAGGTCCAGAACATGGACATTGGAGTCCAAATGTTTTTTAGCAAGATCAAGGCTTTGCTGAAGAAAGGTCCCCCTAGTTTACTGGTCCTAAATGACAAGTTGAGGACTCTTCCCGATTACAAATAGAAGTGGCTACAGTGGCCAAAGACAGTTCCAAGTTTTCGGGAATATAGGGAAGTATAACAGGCAAGACATTCTTAGAAACTTTGCAGCCAGACCTCAACATACAACACGAGATCAAGTATATTTTCATCGTCAAACCGACTTTTGCCAAGTACATAGAAATGGATGAAATATACCAGAGACTACTCAAAGTCACCATTCCCAGTCAACGAATATGGGAAGAGATGTGCAATTTGATCGAGTAGGATATGAGGTGTGCAAGTTGAATCAGCATGCGGATCCGTTAAAGTCATGTGGAAGACTCACCAACGACCTTCCCCAGAATCAACATGAAGAATTCGAAACATCATCGACAGTTCCTAAATTTTTGTATCTTGTTAGCTAGTTAGTTAGATTCAGAATTTGCCACGTCCTAATCATTAATGACAGGGTCATTTGTAATTTTGATTATAAATAATTCAAACTTTGAAGTACTGAGGGTTGATTTTTACGCCCCAATAAGCTGTAAGTACTGTAATTTTTATCAAGAGATCTTCTAGTAATATAAAGAGACGTTTCACAAGATTCATGTGTGTCATCTGTTGGTGAAGTTTTCTATTCTCAGTTGAATGTGTATCTCTCTTAGTTATCATCTTTTTTTCTAACCTGATCATTTAAAATGAGTTAAAGTTGTAGAATTTACCTTTGAATACTGCGTTCCTATCTTTTAAAGATCTAAGTGTTTTTCTTCTTACGTTGTATTCAAGAAATTATTAAATGATTCTTGGTTATAATTAAAAAATCTTGCCTTTTTCTATTGTCCATCATTTTATTTCTAAAGAATCCAAGAGATTCATTATCATGCCTTATGAAAAGAATCTTTACATCTCTTCTCTGATCTCTACCTTTATAAAACAAACCCCATAGCCCAATGAATTCGTAAAACCTTTCGACCATTTTATAAAAAACAAACAACTCGGTTCTACATATTTTAACTAGCCTAATATCTGACGTTAAAAAAAAGTTATATCTTATAGAGAGATCCCTCTCTGAAACTGGCAGGGCTGGATCCCAGTTTCGAAGTGGTTGGATAAGGTTACCTCTAGTAAGTTTCTTCTTCTTTCCAACAACCTCTGGGAATTTACAGAGTGATAACATAATTGGTGACCATACTGGGGATCTAAACGTACTTTCCATCCCTTGTTTTCTTTCCCCTAAGATGAAGGAAACTTTATCTCTGAACTAATCACAAACCCTAAATTCATATAGAGATAAGGTTCAAAGGTTTTTAAAGTTTGTGTATGTGAGTTAAAGATTCCTAAAAAAAAAAAAAAAAAAAAAAAGTCATCATCAACATTCTGGCTCCTAAAAGAGTTTTCACTAGATCTCATCCAGATCCCGAACCTGCAATAGTAATAGACAATCTTGAAAAATTACTTAGGAGGAAAAATGTTGCAGAGGTTTTCAGGAGTCACAACCCACTTCTAAGGTCCCCTTCTCTCCCAGATAAGTTAGTTGCTCTTAAAGATCTCGAGTTTGATATATCTTTTCAACAAATCCTTTTCAGGACAAAATCTGATAGTTTTGCCAGTGAAATAGTTTTAGATCAAACCATCTTTCAGCCCAGGACCCCTGAAATACTCTCTCCCAGAGATGAAGCTGATCAACGTTTTTTCCCCGAATCTAATAAGCTTGAAGACCTAGTTACGAATCTTGGTCAAGCCTCAGACAAAATCCACCTTCAGCCTTCAGTCGAACTCCCTGCTTTGACTATTGCTACAGTTTCTGTTAAACCTAAACTAGGTCACTCCATTTCTCCTAGCCCTTCATATTCTATAGCTTTAGTCACTACCTCTCCTGTCGCATAGGTTGTTATTCAACCTCCTCTACCAATCATGGCAGCAAGATATGCCCCATTGGTGTTGGTTTCCCCTTTACATGACATGCCTCAAGATTATCAAACCAGACTCCCTCAGTTTGATAGTACTAGTCCTCTAAATGCACAACAACATGTTGACAAAATAAATGATTATTTTGATTTACAGGAAGTGGATGAAGTTGATGTGCAGATGAGACTATTTGCACATAGTTTGACTGGAGATGTGAAAAAGTGGTTCAAGGCCTTACATGCTGCTACCATAACTGACATTGCTATTTTTCATCAAGATTTCCTTGATAGGTGGGAGGTGAAGAAAAATCCTCTCCAGATCCTGTCAGAATATGAGAACATCAAACAGAACCAAGGAGAAACAGTGCAAGATTATTGCACTTGTTTCAACAATCTCTACAATGCAATTCAATTTGATATCAAACCACCACAAGGTTTGACATTAATAAAATTCCTCGATGTATTTGACGTAGACATGTCTTATCCGATAAGGGAGAGAAATGCTGCAACTCTAGAAGACATGCAAAAAAGTGCAGTCATTGTAGAAGCAAATCTTTTGGCTAGAAGGGCCAGGCAGAAAATAGAAAGGAGGGTCACTATCAAAGAAGAACCTTCTACCTCCTCATCAGATTCCAAACTAGATTCTCTATCCAGATCTATGGATAAAATGATGGAAAGACTCATCGTAGTCGACAAAAACCCACATAGGGAGAACCAAGACGCTCCTCAAATTATAAATCCAAACTTAAGAAGAAATCCACCCAAGATCAGGCAAAGAGAACCTAGAGATCAAAGAGAGTAGAGGGGGCCTGATTAGCAGATCAGACCACCCCTCCAGAAGAATTACGTCAATGATGGGGAGGAGGTAATTGAGGAGTTTGATGAAACTCATATAAACCTCATGGGTGATCACGATCATGATCATGAATCCATTTTCCTCACCCATGAAGAGCACGAGATGTTTCTCCTTTCACAAACAGAGGTCAATGAGGAAGCTAAGGAAACAAAACAATAGGCCTTTGAGAATTCTATAATGGAGGTTCACAGGAAATATAACATGAGGAGAAAGAATTCAAATGAGAACTCTTCGAAGAAGGTTGCTGAAACCAAGAAAGCCTCAGAAAACCCTCCCAAGAAAGCCTAAAAAAACCCTCTCAAGAAAGTCCTTGAGAGGAACAATGTTGAACCTCATACACAAAAAAATCTAGAAATACTGCAAAGAGAAAATCAGACTGAAGTTTCATCAACCAGTCAACCAAAGAAACTTGGTCACAGAGCTCCGATAGATAAACCAGAGGTACAGATCCTAAGAAAATCTTCCACTACTTTCAACCTTGGCTCCTTTTTACATCAGCCTAAACATCCATGATATAATATTACACAATGCTATGTTGGATTCGAGTGCCTCTCACAACCTAATGCCCAAAGTTGTGATGGAAAAGTTGGGGCTCAAGGTCACCAGACCCTACACATATTTTCATTCTTTCGACTCCAACAAGGTCAAATGTATAAGCATGATCAAGGACTTATGCATTACATTAGCTCAAATCCCAACAAAGAGTATGGTAATGGATACAGTAGTTGCAGATATTCCCTCAAAATACGGTATGTTACTATCAAGATCATGGGGATCTAAGATGAAAGGAACCCTGCAACTAGATATGTCCTACACCACCACCCCGATATTCAAACAAGAGAGGAGACTATATAGAGAAACCTTGATGAAGTTTATGGTCAGTAGTCAGGAAAAGCCGCATAACTATCCATTATACTCTGCACCCTCTGATATGGACTCTTTCATTCTATACAATGATGGTGATGTGGAAGAACAAATTGCTCAGTTGGAAGATGATACACATGATTCGAAGGAAAATAAAGCAATCATTGAGGCAAAAAAGGTGGAAATGGTAGAGAGGGAGGAACTGCCAACAGATTTTTGGAGCATGGATTTTGATGCTGTTGTGAGTAAAGAGGGAGATGGAGATGGAATTTGGTTTCATAATCACAGATCAAGGTATTCTGAGAGTCATTCTTACAAACTGAATTTCCAATGCACTAACAATGTAGGTGAGTACGAGGCTCTGATGCTCGGTCTGAAACTACTAAAGAAAGTTGGTTCCAAACATATCATGGTAAGGAGTAATTCTAAAATGATTATCAATCAAATAAAAGGTGAGTATGCATCTAAAACCCCCAGGATTAGGGCTTATAGGAATGTTATTTTGGATGTTTTTCAATGCTTTACTGAAATCGACTTGCAGGTAATGCCTAGAGGACAAAACATACTAGCAGACGGGTTGGCTACGTCAACAACTACATGTAAAATTCCTTTTCGTCCCACTCACAAGTACAAAGTGGAGGTGAAGTGCAGACCAACCATTCCTGACAACATCAGATACTGGCAAGTATTTGGAAACGACGATCAAATTGAAGACTTCCTATAGTGTAAGAATGATTTTGAATGTACAAACATAGATTTAGAAAATGATGACGAGTTTGTAAATATATCTGTTTCTGAAAGTGGTAGTGTAAATAACGTAGATTCCAAAGAGCTCAATGAAATTAAAGTAGATGCAGAGGAATTGAATGAAAATGAGATAGATTCTGGTATTCTACAGTTGAAAAGTAACATGTTACCTATAGGTCTAGTTCCGCTAGAATACTTGTTCGATTTTAACGACGTAGCCAAAAAACCAAAAATTGAAGCTAGTGGTAAAGACGTCGAAGAGTGAAACATACAAAAAAAAGAAAAACCCAAGATGATAAAACTTTCCAAATCTCTACCCCCTGAGCAAAAATGCAAATACATTGAACTTTTTAAGGAATATGTGGATGTTTTTGCCTGGGGTTACGAAGACTTAAAATCCTACGACACAAGTATCATACAACATCGAATTCCCATAAAATAAGAACACAAACCTTTCAGGAAGAAACTTAGGAGAATAAATCCCAAGTTACTTCCCCTGATAGAGAAAGAAATCAAAAAGATGTATGATGCGAAAATCATAGTCCCCTTGAGATTTTCCAAAAGGGTTTCTACCCTAGTTCCTACCAGGAAGAAAACTGGCGAGATCAGACTTTGCATAGATTTCAGAAATATGAACAAAGTCTCTCTCAAATAAAATTACCCTTTGCCCAAAATGGACCACATTTTACAAAAGGTGGTTGGGTCCAGTAGGATCTCCTTACTAGATGGTTTCTCAAGCTACAACCAAGTCCTTGTCCACCTAGAAGATCAAGAGAAAAAAACATTCACTACACCTTGGGGAACCTTCATGTATGTGAAGATGCCTTTTGGTTTGATGAACGATGGTGCCATTTTCCAGAGAGAAATGGATATTGATTTTGTGGACGAACTTGGGAGATTTATAGTCATTTATCTGGATGATGTGACGGTCTACTCCCAATCTGATGAGAAACACTTGCTGCACCTCAGACGCATGTTTGAGAAGTGCAGGAAATTTGGGATTTCATTGAATCCTAAGAAAATCCTTTTCGGGTTAGACGAATGCAAACTGATGGGACACATAATCTCAAAAGACGAAATTACAATAGATCCCAGTAGGATAGAAGCCATCCATAAGGTGGAACACACTAGGAACATCAAAGAACTACAATATTTCATTGGAAAAATAAATTTCCTTAGAAGGTTCATACCAAACCTGGCTAAACTTCTTAGGAACATCACTAATATGTTAAAAAAAGACACAAAAATCAAATGGAACACTGAATCCAAACAGTCATTTGAGCAGGTGAAACGTGCACTCACCCAAGCCTTAGTTTTGATCAACTTAGATTACACCAAAGACTTTTATATTTTCTTCTTTGCATCTAATCACACCATAGCAGCTATGTTGTTGTAGAAAAATAGTGAAGGGTACAAACAACCCATAGCGTTTTTAAGAAAATCTTTGAGAGATGTTGCTCTAAACTATAATATAATGGAGAGGCAAGATTTTTCTCTGGTGAAATCCATAAAATAATTCATAGTCTATATTCTTCATTCTCACACAATTGCATACATTCCAAACGCAATGGTTAAGGATATCCTGACCCAGGATAATCCAGATGGTAGGAGAGGAAAATGGATTGCGGTTATTCTAGAATAAAACATTGAAATAAAACCTACTAAACTGATCAAAGGACATGGTTTGGCCAAACTAATGGCTGAGTCTAACTTTCATGCTCTAGATATTATTTTTTTGGCTACAGTTGATGGACTAGAAGAGCAGGCGATTCCAAATGTAAAAGAGGTATTCTTAAATTCCCCTTGGTACGCAGACCTCATTTTTGTACTCCAAAACTTACAAGATCCTCCTGGTTTAACTAATACCAAAGCCAGATTTATTAAATTGAAAGTATTGAAATTTTGTATTTTAGAAGGTAATCTCTATTGGAAAGACCCTGGTGGTATCTTGCTTAATTGTTTGTTAAAAGACGAAGCTGACAAAGTTCTTCAATATGGATTATTGTGGTGGGAACCTAATATGGAAGACTACAGCTAACAAGATTCTGAGAGTTGTTTTTTACTGGCCTACCTTGTTTGCTGATGTTCACCAGAAAGTTACTTCTTGCCACAAGTGCCAAATTTTCGAAGGTAAAAGGAAGATTCTACCACTACCTATGAAACCTATCTCAGTTGAAGCTCCTTTCCAACAATGGGGTTTAGATTGCATTGGTGAAATACATCCATCCTCCTCGGTCCAACACAAGTGGATCCTCACGGCCACAGACTACTTCACCAAGTGGATCGAGGTTGTGCCATGCATGCAAGCTACTGACTCTATTATCATCAAGTTTTTAGAAACTAACATCTTGTCTCGTTTTGGATGCCCTAGAAAAATTATAGTTGATAATGTAGTGGCTTTCAGATCGAAAAGGCTCATAGATTTTTGTAGTCAATATAGCATTACTTTGGGACACTCAACAACTTATTATCTGCAAGGAAATGGGTTATCTGAGCCTTGAAACAAAATTTTGGTGAACATTCTCAGAAAAAAACTGTAAGAAAATAAGAAATCATGGCATAATAAGTTGGTTTTTCACTCTGGGTTGACAGGATAAGCACCAAAAGAGAAATTTGTATGTCTCCATACCAATTGGTATATGGCACTGAAGCAATTTTTCCCCTTTCATTAGGAGTCCCTGCCATGAAACTATTGCAGGAAGCGCAAGTAGAACCAAATGATGTTCAATGGAGGATAAATCAAATGATTAATTTAATGCAGTCCATAGAAGAGGTATACAACAACACTCATTTCATCCAGGAGAACATCAAAAAGTTTTTTGACAAAAGGACTAAAGAAGATGATTTTGAGTTAGGCAACTTGGTTCTCAAATGGGATTCTAGAAACGAGGATAAGGGTAAGCACGGAAAATTTGATAGCTCATGGAAAGGACGTTACACCATTTAGACATTCAGAGGAAATAATGCATTTTTGATCAAAAACAGTGATGGAACAGACCTACTAGTTGGACTGGTTAATGACAGGATGCTGAAGCATTACTTGCCCCCCCAATAGAGATCTCATGAATCCATTTTTCATTGTACATATCAGTTCCCTTTTCATTCAGGTTTTGTGTGGGTGACATTGATTAGATGGTTGAAGCCCGCAGAGAAGGCCCTGATCCACTGGACAATGTCATCAAAATTTTCAATAATGAAACAAATTAAAAAGTAGAAGGAGCTCTGGAGAAATCTTTCATGACATCAAGAAGCACGATTCTTGGCACTTCACAAGGAGAGTACCATCCCCAGGTGGAGTCGTTGTTATAACCCTATAATTTAGAGGATCAACTGGTGACTGAAATTGTCATCCTTTAGTGTTTTTTTTTGGTTGGAAAATAATGTTTCATTCTGTAAATGATTTGAAAAGAAAAGAAAAAATGAAAAGAAAAGAAAAGAAAAGAAAAAATGAAAAGTGAGAAAAGAATAAAAGAGGGCATAAAAGAAAATGGATAAAGCCCCATGCAATAACAATGACTTGATCCATACAGTTTAAACATGGTCAAGTCCTTTTTGAATTGATGTTGATAGGATTAGGGAATAAGCTTGGGTAAACTATTTAATTTTAGCCTAGTAGATAGGTTAGCTAGTGAATAAATTTGATCAAACTACCTAATCTTGGTCAAATAACCCTAGGGTAGAGTAATTTCTTAGTCCAACAGTTTAACCTGGGCCAAGTGTCATAGGTGAGTAGGTTAGAACATAATTTAGAGGGTAGGTTAGTTGGATTTATTTCAATAAAACATGCATGGTGATCGATGTAGGAACATGAATTTGATGTTTGAAAGTGTGTTGCCTAACCCCATGGTGACAAAAAGCAGGGAAAGTAGAGAAAACCCACAAAAAAACACTAAGCCTAGGTTTCCGCTACATATGTGACTTTCATGCTTATAGATTAAATATTGCGCACAGATCTACGACTGAGGCATTGGCACCTAGATCTACGGTCGAGATGTAATTCTGGACCCCCCCGACCGTTTTGTCTTTAACAATAGGGGGGGAGTCTAGAATGGTGGTTAAAAAGAGCGCATAGATCTACGGTCCAGCAGGCGATGCACAGATGAACGACTGATAATAGTTTCTGGACCCCCCCGAACGTTCTGCCTTTAACGGTAGGGGGGGGTCCGGAATGAAGTGGTTTTTTCTGGCGGGCCCCATCCTGACGTGCCATGAATCTATTGCGTCAGACCTCTTCCACTCCAAAACAACTTACCATTTACCACCCTTTTGACATACCAACACCGCCTCACAACGTCACATCCAACTACCACCCCCTATAGGTCTTGTCTCATAACTCTGTCAGTTCCTCCCCCGTATTTCACCCGTCACCCGTCCTTTACTTGCCATCTCACACTTCAAAGGATCCTTTGGCCATTTACTATAGGCTAACCTATCCATTATCCTGTTGACCTGTTCTCCACGCCCAAGGAATACCCGTTCACTCAAAATTAGACCATGTTTCTCCATTCGCACACTGCTCACTCTCTCTGCACACCAGTTGACTTTTTTCCCCTCACTGATCCATTCATCGACCCAACCACAACCATTACCCCCTAACTTTTGTTTCAATTGTAGGTACCATTTGCAGTGATGGTGCCAAAGTCTAAAAAAGCAGAGGCCGAGGAAAATCCTTTCCTCCCACCTCCTGTCAACCTCGATCAGATCCCATTAGCCGACAAGGATTATTTAATCTCAGAGACAAGGTGCGAATTCAATTTCGCAGAGTTGCAGTCATGGTTCAAAGACACATTCATAGATCAAAGCGATGAAATTGTGCTCTGGGAGTCAAATCTTCCTCTGTATCTCTTTCCCCAAGTCCACCATTTTCCAGAATTCGCCCTCAAATGTCAGTCTCATTACCTCCCCGACCTAAGAGCCATAGTTTCTTCGTCCGGAGAAACTATTTTATTTGTCACAGTAGAGGCCATTGATCAGATGATGCAGATATCTAGAGCCGAATCCGCCTCCCCTTTCAACCTTGAAATCCTAACAGAGTTGTACTAGAATCTATCCTTTACTCAAAGAGCCCATATTTTCGAGCTTTTTCTCCCACAGGATGCTCAGCTCCCCAAGAAAAATCCCCCGTACCATTCCTCCCTATTCTTAGAAAAGGGAAACCAAGTGATTTCTTCACTTTGTTGTCTAGTTGGCTATTTTTCAGACGAATGGGTGGATGAACCTATATTGGGGTTCCTATCCATTTTCTCTGCTGAGGAAAAGGCCACCATCCAGTTTGACTACAACACTTTCCTAGTAGAGAACATCCACGATCAGCTATCAAAATTCACCACAGAGGGCATGTTCTGGTATTCCTCAATACTGGCTTACATGTTCACCTTCTTTCAAGTAGAGAGGTTCTCCTTCCTAATGCAGAAAATGGACAAGGATGACAAACCACAGTCGGTAACATCTTGGACTTCGTTGTTGAGAAGGAACTCCACAGAGCTCAGCTTCAAACAATTCATCGAGAAATTTTACAATCCAGTAGTGAGCATGCTCAGTGGTAGACCAGAGCCAAGAATAAATGAATAAATCTTGAGAATATTACACCTCTCGGACCTCAGAAAGATGAGAGATTGGTACCTGTATCAAAATCACACCAAAATCAGAGTATACAGGTGCAAGCTAGCTCCATACAAGCTACCCAAGTATTTACCGTTGAGGATATTTGCCTTGGAATATATAAGACAAATGATAAATTCAGATGATATACACTTTGTGTCTTTGAAGAATAAACAACAACTAAGGATTAAGGGGCAGATAGGATCTTTTATCTGCAATAGACAAGCTGTCGGGGAAGAGGTAAATAAATTTTTGAAGGAAATGAAGTTTGACACAAGTTTCCTGTGGCACTATGATCTTTGTGGGATCATCACAGAGATGAGAGTGAAGAACAAAAATATCTCATATGTTCATGCACCCAAGCCTAAGATAGAGAAGTTTATGAATCAAACAGAGTGGGAGTTGAACACTCTAGAAGAGGTAGAACAACAGTCTCCTCCAATTATTATCTCTCAAACAACTACACCACAGGTTCCAAAGGAGAAAATACCCAGAAACGATATTTCTCCTTCTGTCACAGAAGTTTCGGCTGAGGATTTCCAGGGATACACCAAAAGGCCAAAACCCAGTCATAAAACTGACACGACTAATGAAAAAGAAACCCAGTGCACTA
Organism: Picea engelmannii; assembly: GCA_009831015.1. Classification (NCBI taxonomy): domain Eukaryota; kingdom Viridiplantae; phylum Streptophyta; class Pinopsida; order Pinales; family Pinaceae; genus Picea; species Picea engelmannii. Next base: position 141,044 of record ML786671.1, read on the forward strand.
CAACTATGAAAGGTAATCACTCGCCTCTTATCTCAAACAACCAACAAATCATGTCTACTTCTTCATCCAAGAAGCAGACTGACACTTCACTAATAAGCCATCCAAATCAAGGAGGTGCTAAGTTGAGTATTTTTGAGAAATATGATATGATCAAGAAGAAGAATCAGATGCTGACCAACAACACCTATGCTCAATTTTTGAAGCAAACGTCCATGGCACAACACAAACAATTATCTGCTTTTGATACAGATAAAGGCAGGATGCACATGGCCTTTCTGCAGGCACAAGTTCCCAAACCTAAAGAGATCACTGATTACAAGAGAGAAACATTTGAGTTCAACACTAGAGATGTACATCCAGCTGATCAGATGGATCTACACAGGAAAACTGGAGAGATGGTTTTCTCTACATTGGCCAATGCTTCTACTACTGCTGCAAAACTACAGGTTTCTTTGAACAATGTGGAGACCCAATTAAAGTTGGAGTAATTATCATCTTTTGGAAAGGACAACAGAATTAAGTCCTTAGAAGAATTGGTGCTCAAGATTGGGTATGATCCCTCAAATTTGAATGCAGTTGAGGAGATGCTCAAGAAAAAGAATGCTGACATAGAATCTCTGAGGAAACAACTGAAACTGCCACCTACAGAATATGCATAGGCAAAGGACATAGCTGAGACAGAAGGTGAAAAGGATGAAATGCTCAAGTTGATCATGGAGCAGAATGCAAAGTTAAGAGAGATGGAAGTAGAGCTGGAGAGATTGGTAAAGGAGAAGGAACATGCAACACCTATGGAAGTAATTCCACTGAGTGCACTTCCCCTCACAGGAGTAAGCACAACAACTATAGCAACGACCACTACAACATAAATTCCATCAGCCACCGCACTGACAGCTCTGGAAACAACTGTGGAGCTAGCAAAATCCATGGAAGAGATGAACTTACAAGGAACAAAAATCAACATACTGAAAAAGGAGGTTGAGATCCTTCAGGAGATAAAGTATTCTTACTAGACAAGCTACACCATGGAGAAGAAAACATTAGAAAATCTCAAGCAGGAATTGTAGAAGCTACAAAAACAAATAGTGGTGGGAAAGACACTTGCCGAAGCAAAGGAGAATATTTGGATGGATATATCTAAATCGATAAATGAAATATGGCCTATGGTGCAAATCATGTTTGAGAAAAATGAACTGGTGCTAAGGAGTAGGCAGGCTATTGACAAAATAAAGGGAGATTTGGGAGAAATGCCCACTAAAGCCAATGAAATCATTAGATTCATGAACTCGAAGAATAGAGAAGAACTAGAAGACCTGAAGATCGAAGATAGGACATAAACCAACCTCGAAGTCAAGAGGGTTCTTACCAAAAGATGGATGATGTTGCAGTTGGAAGAAATGGTCCAGAACATGGACATTGGAGTCCAAAGGTTTTTCAGCAAGATCAAGGATTTGCAGAAGAAAGGTCCTGTGGTTTACTGGTCCTAAATGACAAGTTGATGACTCTTCCCAATTACAAACAGAATATGGCTATGGTGTCCAAAGATAGTTCCAAGTTTTGGGGAATACATGGCAGTATAACAGACAATGCATTCTTAGAAACTTTGTAGCCAGACCTCAGCTTACATCACGAGATCAATTATATTTTCATCGTCAAACCGTCTTTTGCTAAGTAAATAGAAATGGATGAAATATACCGGAGACTACTCAAAGTCACCATTCCTAGTCAGCTAAGATGGGAAGAGCTGTGCAATTTGATCGAGTAGGAGATGAGGTGTGCAAGTTGAGTCAGCACGCAGATCAGTTAAAGTCATGTGGGAGACTCACCAATGACCTTCCCTAGAATCAACATGAAGAATTCAACACATCATCGACAGTTCCTAAATTTTTGTATATTGTTAGCTAATTAGTTAGATTCAGAATCTACCACGTCCTGATCATTAATGACAGGGTCGTTTGTAATTTTGATTATAAATACTTCAAACTTTGAAGTACTGAGGGTTGATTTTTACGCCCCAACAAGCTTCAAGCACTGTAATTTTTATCAAGAGATCTTCCAGTAATATAAAGAGATGTTTCATAGGATTCCTGCGTGTCATCTGTTGGTGAAGTTTTATATTCTCAATTGAATGTGTATCTCTCTTAGTTATCATCTTGTTTTCTAACCTGATCATTTAAAAGGAGTTAAAGTTGTAGAATTTACCTTTGCGTACTCTGTTCCTAACTTTTAAAGATCTGAGTGTTTTTCTTCTTATGTTGTATTCAATAAATTCTTAAATGCTTCTTGGTTATAATTAAACAATCTCACCTTTTTCTGTTGTCCATCATTTTATTTCTAAAGAATCAAATAGATGCATTATCCTGCCCTGTGAAAAGAATCTTTACATCTATTCTTTGATCTCTACCTTTATAAAACATACCCCATATCCTAATGAATGGGTAAAACATTTCAGGCATTTTATAAAAAACAAACAACTCAGTTCTACATATTTTAACTAGCCTAATATCTAATGTTAAAACAAAGTTATATCTTATAGAGAGATCCCTCTCTAAAACTAGCAGGGCTAGATCCCAGTTTCGAAGTGGTTGGATAAGGTTAACTCTGTTAAGTTTTTTCTGCTTTCCAACAACCTCTGGGAATTTACAGAGTGATAACACATCATATCACCCTCAGATAGATGGATAGACTGAATTAGTAAACAAGAGTCTAGGAAACTTGTTAATAAGTTTAGTCACTCAGAAAGGCCGTCAATGGGATCAGATTCTGGCACAAGCAGAATTTGCATTTAACAATTTAGTGAACAAGAGCACTGGAAAAAGTTCATTTTAAATTGTGTAGGGTATACATCCAAGAGGGATTACGGAGTTGAGAGATATGAATCAATATGAATTTAGAAGTTTTGGCACAAAATATTTTGCAACAAAAATGCAAAAACTCCATGACAGAGTCAGAGAGCAGCTACAAGACTGTTGCTTGAAATATAAGAATATAGTTGATCAGAAGAGGAAAGAAGTTCAATTTGAAGTAGGAGATGTATTTTTAGGTCATTTATGGAAATAAAGGTTTCCAAGGGGAACGTATGACAAGTTGAAGATGAAGAAGATAGGACCATGCAAGATTCTCAGAAAATTTGCAGCCAATGCTTATGAAATTGTATTACCAGACAATGTTGGGATATCATCGATATTCAATGTTGCAAACCTATATCTTTATAGGAGAGATGATGCAGGAGAATCAGATGATCAGAAATAAGTTTGGTGGGAAGAACAAATGCCCACAACAGAAAACCCTCATATGGAGAGAATGTTAAGGTCCTAACCCGCACATGGGTAGATCAATGTATTCGGATGTAATAAAGGTCAATATTAATAAGACCTTTCAATAAAAGAGAATAAGGCGGATGTAAGAAGACCTAATAGAAGCTTCCGCTTCTAGAAGGATCTTCC
>ML786671.1:167218-209775 GCA_009831015.1 Picea engelmannii
AAAGAGAACTCCAAGAGAGTTCCAAACAGGAGATCATGTATATCTCAGAATTAAGCCCAGAAGGAGTTCCCTAAAAATGGGAGCTTGTGCCAAATTGGCACCCCGGTATTGTGGACCCTTTGAGGTTCTAGACAGAGTGGGACTTGTAGCCTATCGTCTAGCACTTCCTCCCACAGTAAAAGCACATAATGTTTTCCATGTTTCATTATTAAAGAAATATGTACATGATGCTAATCATATAATTGACTGGTCTGTGATCCAGGTCGAACCGGAGGGAGAATTCCTACCAGAACCCCAATGCATATTGGATAGAAGGGAAACCCGACTCTGGAACAAAACCATTGCATAGGTCAAGGTGCAGTGGAAACATTTTGGCCCATATGAGGCTACATGGGAAATGGAGGATGCCATAAGACATGCATATCCGATTTTGGTTACTTCTGTACATGTAATTCATGTTAGTAGCTAAGAACATCGAGGACGATGTTCCTTTAAGGGGGAGGGAATTGTAACACCCTGTTTCCCCTAGATTGTAAATATAACTAGACTGGCCAAGGACTATGGCAAACTCATAAGTATGAATATGTGATGTAAATGGACCTGCAGGAAGAGGTCAATGAATGTGAATAATATTTTGAATTTATTGCAGACTGCTGAGAGGGGATGTGCAGAAAAGAGACCATGATGATGGTGGAAGGAACTTGAAAAGGTGGCGTTAACTTCCACCGAGAATAAAATACCGTATTTGGACTCCACTGGCCCGGAGAACCAAAAGCGGCTCTCTGGCCCTGAAATTCAATGCCTCACAGGCTGGTAGGCGGGTGGCTTGATGAGGGATGGGATGGTGAACCGCCCATCCGTAGAGCTGTCAGGCCTGATCGGCGCGAGGGTAATCGTGCCACACGCAACCTCGCGAGAGGATAAGGCGTATGGCAGAGACGATTGAAAGGGAGACATGAGGGGAACTCTGGCATTATGTAGAGTGAGTGATAGCAGAGAGGAAGGATTGCAACCTTCGCTCCTGGTCACTGGCAGACAGAGAGACACAGTATCAGAGCATCGTGGTCTCAGCTCGGGGGTGGTTAGTGGTAAATCCGTTAGGACTCTCTACGCCTACGGTTGGGTGGAAACGAGCACCCCTCTCAGTAGTTGCACCCACTTTCGGTGTTATTTCTGATAAGTATTTTATGTATTGCATCTTGAAATTCACACACTGATATACATATATACTCACAACACTATGAGAGTGTGAACGATTTTAGTGTAAGAATGTTTGTGAATGTTTTGATAATAATTAATGGACATATGCTTGTAATAGAGGAATCCATACATGACTTACGTCGATAAAAGTGAATCTAATCATGCCCAGGTTGAACTAAGTCAGCTATCTAGTCCGTTCTCAAGAATTTGTTTTCCTGTGTCTATTTCCAGGAATTCCCTGGATTAGATCTCTTCACAGAAATTCCCTTCTTAGAAAAGCTTACCAAGAACCTGGAAAAAGGACTTGGATGTGCAAGTCTTAGCAACCCTGTATGAAGAGGAATGATCCTCTTCAAAATCCTGAAGTAGCCACGTAAGGATAAGTATTAATCAATGGATAAGGTCCTGTCGGGGAACCTATTGTCATTCATGACCATTAAATCGAAGGAATGAGCGAGGGCGTAAATTTCCTTAACCCTTTTTCCCTCTATCTCCATGAATAGCGAGGAAATATGAGTCGTAGATCTCCAGGTTCCATGAGAACATCTGGACCGTTGGTTTTCCACGTCCAAAGAGTATTAGGAAAGGACGCGGCATCGGGGTCGATCTAAACCGTCAGATCTTAGCTAGGAAACCTGACAGTCGTTAGATCTATCGAAAGATAAACGAGGGTTAAGCCTCGTGAGCTCGGGGCTCGTGGGGTAGAAGTCCTAAATTTGGACGCCCCAAGTTGCGAGGACGTGTGTCGGGAGATCCAAGAGATCTGAGCCGTCCATAGTCGAGGACGTGTGTCGGGAGATCCAAGAGATCTCGTGAACTCGGAGGCTCGTGAGGTAAGAGCCCAAAATTTGGACGCTCCAAGTCGCGAGCGGCGAGGCTGCGAGAGGATCTGAGCCGTCCATCCGAGGAGGACAGGTGGCAGAGATCCAGGGATCTTGTGAGCTCGGGGCTCATGTGGTAGAAGTCCAAAAGTTGGACGCTCCAAGTCGCGAGTGGCGAAGCCACGAGAGGATCTGAGCCGTCCATCCGAGGAGGACAAGTGGCGGAGATCCAGGGATCTCGCTACCTCGAAGGTTTGCGAGGTAAGAGCCCGAAGTTTGGATGTTCTAAGTCACGAAGCAGCGAAGTGGCGAGAGGCCGTGAGTCGTCCATCTGGGGAGGACAGGTGGAAGATATCGAGAAGACCTCACAAACTCGGGAGCTCGCAAGGTGAACGCCCAAGTATTTGGTGTTAAAAGTCACGAGACACGGGGTCGCGAAGCAGCGAAGTGGCGAAAGGCTGTGAACCGTCCATAGGAGGAGGACAGGTGGCAGAGATCGAGAGATCTTGCGAACTCCGGGGTTCGCAGGGTGAGAGCCCAAGTATTGGGTATTCAAAGTCACGAGGATGCGAGAAGCGAGAAGGTAATAACCGTTGGATCTGAATCACGGGAAGACCATTGGATCCGAACGTGGGATCATGTATCGGAGCCTCGCGAGAAAAGGCCTGAGAATTTGGCCAAGGGAATCATGAGGTTGCGAGTAGCGAAATCCCTCGGGGAAAATTCGGCGAGTTGACTGATCATCGGATCTCGGGGATCCGAGAACCCAGTGTTCAACCTTTGAACTCGCGAAGTCACGAATTTCGATTCCCCGATAAATCAAGGAAGGGGGATCGCGCGAGAGAACTGTGGGAACAGATGTCTCGATAGGGAAATAGAAGAACCTTGGAGTTCTTCGGACCGAGAAGAAGAAGATCCTGTGAGCAGACGTTCCCGTGGTTGGCGCGCCTGCGTCAGGTGGGACATAAGACCATGGTTATGTACAGGGAATCGGGTAGGTAAATAGAAGACCTGTGAATCGGGGGTTGGCGTTTTGCTGCTACAAGCTCTGGGGATTCTCATTATTGAGAATTCAACCAAAAATTTTGATTTATGGTAGTGGGTGTGTTACACACATATCCTCTTAAATCAACGATTGAGATCTCCTTTGGGTCTCCAGGCTCCAAAAAAATCGAATCTCAAACCTCACTTTCCTTAAACGCTTTTAATCGGAGCTGGTGATCTATTAACACGTGTCCTCTTGAATTGGATGACTGAGAATTACTTCGGTCCTTCGGGCTTTGGGTGCTTGAATGTGAAACCTGGAAAAAATTCTCAGAGGAAAAAATCCAAAGTGAAAGATTCGCTACTGCATGTCCTCGTTGATGGATGGTCCAAATTCACTTCAATACTTAGGTATCTTTGACACTTCGAGACTTCGGGCCTTCGACTCTTCATGACTTCGACGACTTTGGGACTTTAGGCTTCAATCCTTCGACACTTTTCAATGCACAAATCACGCAATCCTCCGAAGTAAAACCCCCGAAACGCTTGATCTGAGGACGCATGCCCCCCCCCCCCTGTAGATCGACGATCCAGATTCATTTCAGGCCTTCATCACTTTGACACTTCGGGATTCTGGCACTTCGGTACTTCGGGACTTTTGAAAACTTGACTTCCATAATCTTCCAGAGTATCGAATCTCGAAGTGAGGGATCTACCTCCATGTGTCCCCTTGGATTGGATGGTTCGGATTTTATTTCAGGACTTCGGTCTTCGACTCATCAGGAACTTCACACGCTTCTCATTTGAAAACTTCTGAAGCTCACTTCCCTGAACACTTATATCAGATGCCACCTGTCCCCCCTCAAGATCAATGGCTCATGCTCGCTCTGGGCCTTGGGACTTCAAACCTTTTTGTCTGGCACTATACTTCGTGCGATTTTGCCATTCCGAAATCCCGTGAGCCACGGATCTGAACTGATCCTGGAATCTTCGCCGCTGAAAGATTAAAACCGACTGCTTCTTTTAAGCCCGAAATGGGCTACTTTGAATGTTGCACTGTGTGTCCATGGTTGCAGCATGTGTGAACAAGGATTTGGATGGCTAGCTGTGGGCTAGGAAAATAGAGAGACCAGTGACTGGAAAAAGGAGACGAGTTTTCATCCTTGGATAAAAATAGAGGGGCTTGGGGAATTTTTTTATTTTGGGTAAGACATTAAGGGAAACCAGGGCGCACAAATGAACAAGGGAAAACATAAAACGATTTTATCAGCCGAAGGGGGAAAAAATTCAAGACTCAGCCTGCGAAACAAAGAGAGACAGGGGAAATATACAGTCTTAGGTATCCTCAACAAACCCATATGAATATTGAAAACCCTATGTGATAACAGAGTGCATATCATACGAAAGGAGTGCGTCGACAAAGTCTTGAATTGAATCAGAAGAGTTTAGAAGGAACAACGAGAACTTAGACCAAGTGCAAGGAGTGCACAGAGTCAAGGAGCGATTAAGTGTCGAAGAACCATAAAAATGAAGCGCAAGGAGTTCAGGAAGAGTTTCTTTCGAAGAAATCCTTCGATCTGAGTTTGTCGAGATCCCAGGAATGCAAGCAGTGTGTGGGAGATCAAAATCCTCAAGGGAATCAAGATCAGAAGGATAGAGAGGATAAATCTTCAAAGGGAGCAAATATTTGAAGATTTCATGAATTATCGGTCAAGATCCATCCAGGAGGGAGAGAGATCATTCCAGATCATCAGATTTGGGGAAAGTACACGGGATTTAAGTCTCTGTGTGCATACAGGAGTGAAGAATCGTCGAATTCTCAAAGAGGTTAGGGTCCATTCATCATCAAGAGGGACACGTGGTGCAAGATATACGACTCTGGAGTGAAATCACTTTAGAAGTTTCATTTACAAGGAGAAGGAGAAATTGTCGAATCGCCGTAGTAGATCCTGACTGTTGGTTGCCAAGATGTACGTGTCAAAATATCAGAGAATTCGGGTGAAAATGATCAGAAGGCGAGTGTACAGGATTTGAAACTCCCAAAGCCCAAAGAACTGAAGTGATTCACAACCATCTATCTGAGAGAGACACACATTGACAGATCATTGACTTCAGGTGAAAACACTCTGGGAGAAAGCGAGTGTGTAGGAGTCGAACCTCCCGAAGCTTGAATAGTTGAAGTGAATTGTAGCCATCAGATTCAGAAGGACACGTGATAGAGATCCATGGACTTCGGGTCAAAACACTTTGGGGGAAAGTGAGTGTGCAAGAGCTAGAACTTCTGAAGCCTGAAGAGACGAAGTAAATCACAACTGTCGATATGTGAGGGACACGCATCGACAGATTGTCGACTTTGGGTGGAAGTACTATGGAGGAAGCATGAGTGGAGAGTTTGAAACTCCCGAATCCCGAACGACCGAAATCAATCGTAGCCGTTGATTTGAAAAGAGGGCACACGTCGATAGATCATGGAGATCTAGGAGTGCGTATGAGAGGAGGAAAAGGGTCACTGACTGATAGTTGACCAAGACATAAAGAAAGAAGATCTCAATCGTCGATCAAGAGGAAACTCCTGAGATCACAAGATCAATGGTCATGCTTAATAGCGGGGAAATAAAGTGATCAGGTTTTTAAAATATTAGAGCAGACCACAATCAAAGCCACGGTATTTCCAAAGGGATAAGTGGCAGCTGATAGTGAATTGTTGGGATAAAAGTAGTGTGGTCTCAAAACACTCTAGGATGCCCCGCAATCGTGTGCTTACATGAGGACATAGCCCAAGGTCACATACATGAAAGGGATAATGGAAGAGGAGCTAGCGCCTAAAACTTGATAGTTCGGCAACATGAAGGAAGAGGTTGCGGGTTTCATAGAACCTGCACCAAAAGACTGAAAGGGCATGTTCTTAATAACAAGTGAGACCATTAAGGTTTTAGAGAGCCGATTTGGCTCGAAGAATCAAAGATCCTTGAATGGGAGGTCGCGCAGCCCCGAGGGAGAGTAGGGGGTTTGCATCAAACTACTACACAATAATCATATAATAAACAAATCTAGTCTAACATGCATGAACCTACTATTCATAAAAAATCACATAAATCACACACATAGAGACACAGGGTTAACTTGGTTCACCCAAACATTGGGATACGTCCACAATGAATGGATTCTTTATTATTCTTTATGAAATCTTTCCAGGATTGTGCATTGCACTTATAAAGATGTATTAGGATATCCTTCCCCATCTTTCCTAGCCACTTTGCAGTGCACACCTCTCTCTGCAAAAATATCCCTAAACCTTCAGACATAGACTCTCTCTCACTCTCAATCTATTCTCTCAACATCAACAACTTCTAGCCTTCAACATCCTATTCTACCCAAACCATTACATATTTATACATAGAATTTAGGGCTCAAAACCCTATTTTCATATCTCCAAAAACCCTATTACAACTCATTATGACTCATTAAAACTCATGTTGACTTGTTTTTGGGGTGTTATTTTCCTTCTTTTGCGTATGCATGCTAATTTTGCATTCCCGACTGTTGTTCTTCCTGCTTTTGTGTGTATCTCTACGTTTCCATGCCGAACTAATGTCCTTCCTTTTCACTCTCTTTATCTTCCTACTTTATTATCTTGCTTTATTCTCCTTCTATTCACTGCTAAGTATGATTTTATTGCGCACTTCAATCCTGAATGCACATTTACTACACACTCCACTCCTTCCTTCTCTTCTTTCTTCTACTGTTGCACATCTCCTCTATACTTAGGATTTTCCCCAAAACTATATCCAAAATGCATGTCCAACACACCAACTTGATATCAGTCTTTTTTTAAACCTTCAATGGAATGAAAAATCATAAAATAAAAAAATAACTATAGTTAACCTAGATTTCAAGATATTTTCTTTCAATATTCTCATGCTCCAAATCATCTCCATCATCGCCATTAGCACACTATTCCAGTCCAAGTGAGAAAAAATCTAATTTCTTGGTCATATTGACAATGTTCTTTGTTACAAAATCCTTCCATATTTTATTGTCTACTTTTTCTAATCCTGGCTATAGTGGCTCTCTACTCTTCCTATTGTCTCCTTGAAGTCTTTACCATATTGACATTTTTTATTCCAAGTAACTTTGAACTTGGGTAAGATGCCACTTGATATGAAATACTCCAAGGTTGAATTACTAAAAATTGAAACCATTGAATTTGTGGAATTATAGATATTGTAAGTTTATTTCTAGTGCACCGGGTTTGAAAGTACAAGCATTAGGAATGGAGATATAATGGCTATAAATTCGTTTCCCCTTTTGTTTTATCCTTTAACTCTGAAATTTGAAAGATGGAAGATTTCTAGGAGGTGGAGAAGACAATGGGAAGCTGGAAATCAAGCATAGTGTCCATTAAAGGAAGTTGGAGTCCACAAACCTATTATTCATTGTGGATACCAAAGCTAAAGATAAAGTTAATTGCAATCCTCTCAATCCTTGGTTTTGAAAAAAAGTCATTATATGTTGATACATTACTGTGGTTCTTTTAGACTCCCAAATATCGTTTTTATATCACATGGTAGCTTTCTTTCGACTCATGACAACTGTGACCTATTTTACTCTATTCCTGTTCAAAATGGATTATCTTGAACTATGAATTATGAATTTTGTACCTTTGCTCTATTAATTTGGTTTTGTAAGGAATGGATTTAGAACTTGGAATGGGAAACCAAATGGCATCCTCATTGTCTAGAAATTCTTAGAGAAACAACCATAGGGAAATATACATATGAAAAACAAATGGAAGAAATTTTACATGCAATAAAAAAATGGCCACAGTATCTCATTGGGAGGCACTTTAAAGTCAAGATGGACCATCATAGCCTAAAGTAAGTTTTGGAGAAAAGATTGTCAAGTTTGAAATTTTGGGTCTATTTTGCTTAAAAATTGTGTGTCACTTGAATGCTTCTAGTTTTGATTTGATGTTTGACTGAACTCTTTGTTGTGGCATGATTGGTTTCAGTGATTTCCATTGATTCAAGGGTTTGGGTTAAAGTTAAAGACTTTTTTGAGTAAAAAAATATTTTGTTCATCTTTTTGTCATGTTTATTTGAGAAACATATGGTATTAGGCTTAATATATAACTTTGGTTATTCTCTTGGCGTTCAATATGTTTTCCATAATTATTATTACTTTCTTTATATATTTGATAGTTAAAGGAAAGATTTGTTTATTTCGTTTCACTTTGTGGCATGACTTATGCATATTCACCTTTTAGAATCTACTATGTTTATTCTATATTTTCTTTGAGAAGACTTATTGGTTATTTAGAAAGGGAAATGATCTCTACTTATCTAAGCAAAGGTACAAATGGTCTATGCACTAGGTTTATACGTTCATCATAGGAGACCTATTAGCATGAGACCCTCATTCCTCTAATGAAATTATACTTTTGATGCCAAGAATAAAATAACATTACATGTAGTGAATCAATTCAAGGTCAATTCATGTTTCTTCTTTTCCTTTAAGTATTTCTTCCAATTCCTCAATTTGTCTCCTCAATGTTTGCAATGCTTTGCTAACAATAGTCTAGATTCCAAATCTACTCTCAAGCAATTGGGGGAATATTTGAGGTCACTTTCCCCATAGTCACAGTCATGTTCGATTTTCCAGCCTATGATTCCACTGTTTCCTTAGTGAGACCATCTACTTCTACATTTTTTTATCTATATATATGAGTGATAACAGTCTGAGTAAATCCCTCAATAATATCTCTGGCCCTCCTAAAGGCATCTTGGAGAATTTTTTTATTGATGCATCCGTGGTTTACCTGACATCAAGTTTTAAAAATTTGCAACTACTAGACTTGACTGGGTAAGGGAATACATATGGTTATTTAAAAATATTTTCCATTTCTATCGTGTAGGTTGCAAATTATATCGATTATGAATAAATTTTAGTATTGTTGTTGAAGAAAATATTGAGATACCTTAATTAGTATCTAAAAAAATAATATATTTCAACTATTTCTCTGCAGATCAAGCATCACCGATATGGGACTTGGAATTATATTCAATGCATTTTCAAGAAATCTCACTAAGATACTTATAACTCTCTTTCCTCATATATTTGTTGATAAATGTATTCTATACACTTTGTCTCTTGGAAAAACCTTGATCCTGGTATTGCAAATATTTGCTTAATGCATCTATTTTGTATTTATAGTTGTTGGTTCAAATGTTAGTATACACATAGATATTTTCATTTTGGTCATATACTCAGCTCGCTATTTGAATTGCTAAATCTGATGTAAAATATAATTGAACTACAAAAGTAAGAATTCTCAAAATTTTGTGAACGCCATTATTTTTCTTTTTCATAGGAATAAATTAATCTTAATAAAGCTTCATGAAAATATAGTATATTTTCTAGTGTGTTCGGGTGGATTGTTCCTTCCAACATGAAAATTTGAAATTTTCCACAAAGTGAAAGGTAGATGGTTCCAAGAGAGTTCAAGAACCATGTTTTCTCATAATACATGTAGCTTTTTATTTTCAAATGGAATCCTTCACAATCTTCAATCCTTTTCAGTCCAAGAATTAGCATTTTCCTTTTGATTAAGCATTTATAGCATAAAATATGCATATGTTTGAGTATAAAACATTGTAAGCATACTTCAATTTTGTGTGCATCCATGTGAAGATTAGAAAATAGCAAATAAAGACAATGCACCACAACATTTGCAATGTTTAGTGTAATACCCCCAGGTTGATCCCTAGTCATAATTGTACATATGTTTTATAGGCTGGTGAGCTAGGATATTATAGGCCATAGTGCCTATGTGATTATTAGGCTGGAGAGCCTAGATATTAAAAGGCTAGTGAGCCCATTATTGTAAAATGTAATTACACTCATATATTAATAAAAATAAATCATTGTTGCAGATCGACCCAACAAAAGAGTATGGTGGGATAAAATTCACTAGAAGGGAAAGGGGAAGGGGGATAAGAGTCTAAGGTTAAGGGGATAAGTCAAGGAACTTAGGCCTAGGAATAAAACAACATTATTCCTAAGTCCTAAAGTCATATAACATTATGTTATGATTTCCTAAGTTTCCAAAGAAAGGGAACAAATTACATAAAGGGGGAAAAAGTTAGTCCTTATGTGCCAAGTGTCACATAAGAACCATGCATATATAATTAGTGGATGTAGAGTAATATCCATCATTCCATGATGATTATTCCATCATTCCATCCTCTGTATCTAAGAGTGGTACTCTGCAACCATACATGTACGAGGGAGATGTTTTTAACCAGTGACATGAAGAGGTGGGTTGTCAGGCCTGTATGTGATGGAAGAGGCAGGTTTTCAGGCCTGTATGTTACTAAAGAAGTGGGTTGTCATTCCCATGAGCATTCTCTCCAAGTGAGATAACTGTTGGAAATTAATTCCCAAGGTGCCAAGCTGCAACTACAAGGCTCTAAGACTCCCTGTTCATCCTGTTGTTGAAGCCCCGAAAGGGAAGTGGGGCAGCCAAAGGACTATTGAGCAGAGAAGGGGCACACTTCTTGGGGTGGGACATGTATGTGGGGGGTGAGGCACTGTAGGATTTTTTCTAGAGTTGGAACCTGAGTCCGAGTTTTGTTGTTGTATAAGAGACCTTATCCTGCCTTAGGATTCCTTTGACCTGGTGGAGTTTAGTCCCAACTTGGGGGTGACCCATTGCTGAGAGTTATGAGAAGTGTAGTCTATGGCTAGGAGAAACATGGAATGTCTACACATAGTTGGTGTTTTTAAAGAAACATATATGTGTGTTCTTATAAATGAGTATTATTTTGTTGTGCCTATTGTAATTATATTTACATGTTGTTTAGTGTGTGTAATGTATTTATTTATGTTGCTTAAATTGTATATGTATGCACTAGTTATTGTATGTTGTTATTATTATGCATAACTCTTTGCATTTGCAGAGAATAATTAGTTAAGAAAATAGTATCAAAGGTTGGAATTTTGGAGTGGCATTTCCCAACTTAGGGCTCATGATGTTACAAAGTGGTATCAGAGCTCTAGTTTTCAACACGGAGCCTGCATGGGTCAATTAAAAGAGAATATAAGTAAACAATATAGATTATGTAGGAAAAATGTTTGGCAGGATGCCGGAAGGAGCATGCCTGCATTTTTTTTGACAAAATTATTATAGTGAAATTGGGAGGAATTTCATGGGAAAATTGAAGAAAATTCATGTCCATGAATGTCAACTGACTGTGCATGCAATAAATTGGTTGTTGTAGATGTTGAGTTGGATTTTATTGGGCGATATTGGCCAAATTTTATAATTGCAGAGCGACCATGGTGAATTAGGACGAAATTGGGGCAAAAGCCCCAATATATGTAGTGTAATTCATGGAAATTACGATGTGAATAAGTTAAATTACAGGTACATGGGTTGAATCTGTGTACAAAAGAATATAATTATTTGTAGAGATTATAGATCTCTAATGGTGGCCACAAAAATAATGGGGAAATTGGGCATATCTGGAAAATTTTGAAATTAGGCAAAATTGGAAAAATTTGGGAATTTGTTCGTACGCTGATGTCATCATGATGTGGATTCCACATGTCATCTAATGTGGTGGAAATATGACATGTACTACCATGGTGGAAAGGATACGGTGGCAGGTACATGGAGGCAGTGGAAAGTGTGAGGTGGCATTAGAATTGGCGCCATAGAGGCGGTGCTTTCCTACCCAGTGGAACCCCAAGCCTAGGACACACATCAACACCACGTTGATTGCAAGGGGGTTTTGGGTGGTTACATTAACCATGTGATGTGGGGCCGCAATGTGTGGATGCATGACACGTCACCTAGGTATTAATCAAGGATAATTTTTTTTTCCCCTCCCCCCTCGGTTAACGGTTGTCATGTCGAGGGTCCCGTAATGCGATAAGGGTCATTGATCATCGTCAACATCATTTGCATCATGACCATTGGATACAAATAATAGAAAAACTCATGCATAGAGGTAAATGGGTGTGGTATGGGGCCCTCCCATTCCCATGACTGAATACAAAGGTGCCACTTGGCATCCAAGGACCAATGGGTCCTGAGATATATAGTATGTGCGCAGTGGAGTTAAGGAAGAGAAATGGAAGAAGACAACATAGGGTAATGCAGAAGGAATGAGTGGCTAGGGAAATACCAAAATTACCCCCTAAAAGAGACATGGATTTCTCCATAAATTTGATGCCTGGAGAAACTCCATTATCCAAGACTCCCTATAGGATGAGTACACTAGAATTGAAGGAGTTGCAAATTCAACTTGAAGAGATCCTGAAGAAGGGGCATATACACCCAAGTGTGTCACCTTGGGTGCCCCAGTTTTATTTTTGAAGAATAAGGATGAAACATTGAGACTTTGCATTGACTTTAGGAAGTTGAACAAATTAACTGTGAAGAATAAGTATCCTTTTCCAAGGATCGATGACCTCTTTGATCAATTGAAAGATGCAAAAATATTCTCCAAGATTGATCTTAGGTTAGGTTATCATCAGGTAAGAATTAAAGAAGAAGACATCAACAAGACTTCTTTCAGAACAAGGTATGGTCATTATGAGTTCACGGTGGTGCCATTTGGGTTATCAAATGCACCAACTATCTTCATGTGTTTAATGAATGGTATTTTTAGAGAATACTTAGATAAGTTTGTCATTGTATTTTTAGATGAAATTCTTATATATTCTAAGTCAGAGGAAGAACATGAACAAGAATTGAGGATGGCATTACAAGTATTAAGGGAGCATCAATTGTACTCCAAATTGAGCAAGTGCTCATTTTATCAGAAGCAAATTCATTATTTAGGGCATATCATTTCACAGGAAGGGATAGCAGTGGATCTTGAGGAGATAGAATCCATTAGAGGATGGTCAACAACAAAGAATGTGACAGAGGTCAGATCATTCATGGGCCTTGTAGGCTACTATAGGAGATTTATCGAAGGATTCTCAAAGATTGCACACCCAATCACTTCCTTGCAAAAGAAGGGTGTGAAGTTCTAGTGGACATTGGATTGTGAAAATAGTTTCCAACACTTGAAGCAATTATTAACAAGTTCTCCAATACTAAGGATTGCAGATCCAAATGAAGACTTAGTTGTGTGCATAGATGCATGTAAAGAAGGACTTGGTGGAGTCCTCAGTCAAAATGGGTTTGTTGTATGTTATGAATCAAGGAAGTTGAAGGAGAATGAAAGGCACTATGCCACTCATGATTTGGAGTTGGCAACCATAGTGCATGCCTTGAGGAAGTGGATGAACTACCTCATGGGGAAAAGGTTTGAGATGAGGACAAACCAAAATGGTCTGAAATATTTATTTGATCAACCAACTCTAAATGCTAGGCAAAGAAGGTGGTTAGAATTTCTCAGTGAATATGACTTTGATATAAATCATATCAAAGGGAAAGAGAACAAAGTGTCTGATGCACTCAACAAAAAGTGCATGAGTTGCATGCTACATCCATAAGCATGTACCAATAATATTTGAAATACAAAATCATAGAGGCTGCAAAATCAGATTTGCAATACAAGGAATTAGTGGCAAAATTACAACAAGGTATTTTGCAGCAAAACATTGAGGACTATAAGCTAGAAAATGATGAAATTATCATGTACGGGGGAAGAATTTATGTACCAAATTCCCAGGAATTGAAAAATATGATATTGAGAGAAATGCATAATGTACCTTATGATGGGCACCTAGGTTATCAGAAAACTATTGCAGCTGTCAAGCGCCAATATTATTGGCCAGGCATGAAGAAAGAAGTTGTTGATTTTATTTCCAAATGTTTGGAGTGTCAAAAGGTCAAGGCTGATCATAGACACCCATCTAGTTTTCTACAACCATTACCCATTTCTGAGTGAAAATGGGAAGTTGTAACAATGGATTTCATCACCAAACTTCCCAGAACAAACAAGAAACATGATTCTATCATGGTAGTGGTGGATAAGCTTACTAAAGATGCCCATTTTATTCCAGTAAAACTCACTCACAAGGAAACCAACATTGCTGATGTTTATATGTGAGAAATTGCTCGATTACATGGTATACCCAAGACAATTGTGTCTGACAAAGATCCAAAATTTACATCAAATTTTTGGAAAGGATTATTTAAGGGATTTGGAACAAATTTGAATTTTAGTACAACTTATCATCCAGAATCATATGGACAAACAAAGAGGGTGAATCAAGTGATTGAGGATATATTTAGGATGTATGTGATGGATAAACCATCAAAATGGGAAGACTACCTACACTTAGTAGAGTTTTCTTATAACAATGGGTACCAAGCATCTCTAAAGATGAGCCCATTTGAGGCACTTTATGGTAGAAGATGAAACACACTGGTAAGATGGGACAACCCAACAGATAAAGCAGTAGTTGGGCCAGAATTACTCAGGGAAATGGAAGAGAAAATGTTGAAAATAAAAAAAAATTTAAAGGCTTCTCAAAACATGAAGAAAGGCTATGTTGATAAGGGTACAACTCATAGGGAATTTAAAGTGGGTGACCATGTATTCTTGAAAGTAAAGGCTAACATAAGTTCCGTGAAGTTGGGAAATTGTTCAAAGTTGGAAGCTCACTATTGTGGGCCATTTGAAATCCTAGAGAGGATTGGGCCTCTAGCATACATGTTTTCCTTGCCTGCATCAATGTCTATTCATAATGTATTCCATGTATCATTTCTTAAGAAATATATACCTGATGCTAATCATGTTATTGATTGGAATGTGATTCAAGTGTTGGAAGAAGGTGCTTTCTAAGTGCATCCAATACACATTCTAGATTAGAAAATAAAACAGCTCCGAAATCGATCCATAGAGCTTGTAAAGGTCCAATGGACCTGGTACGGTCCTGAGGATGCAACTTGGGAGCATGAGGATGCTATGCAGGAAGAATACCCACATATTTTTGAGTATTTTTAAAATTTTGGTTGTATATGTGTATATATTGCACCGAGGACAATGCATAAATAAGGGAAGGGGAATGTAATACCCCTAGGCCAAACCCCAACTATAAATGTAAATACAAATGTACTTAAGATGGTGAGTTGTTGATATAATTTTTCATGCATCTTGGATGGTATAGTGTGCGCATGTACTATACACTAAAATCATGAAGTGTGCACATTCCAGGATACCACGCGTAGCAAACTTAAGTGCGCGCGATTTTGAGGCCAGGGAGCCTTTGTGTATATGTTGTGTTTTATAGGGTGGTGAGCTAGTTATTATAAGCTAGGAGGCTTATGTGTTGAATTAGGCCAGAGAGCCTAGATGCTAAAGGCCAGTGAGCCTATTTTTGTATATGTCTTATCATTAATATAATACATCGTTGCGTGTAGACCGGCCACGATAAAAGAGTATGGGGGACTAAGCTCCACTAGTTAGGGAAAGGGGGATAAAATTTAAGGATAAGGGGCTAAACTATCGAGCTTAATCCAAAAATGCATATTGTATTAATATTCCTTAAAGTATAAAGTATGGATAATTATTTTATCATAATTTCTAAGGATGGGGACAAGTGGTCCAAAGTGGTTCTCAACATGAAAGGTTTCAAGTTGGGAACATGCATACATATAGTTTGGACTTAGATCATTTTTCATTCATTCAATCATCATTCACTCAATCATTGAGCTATCATTCGTACCTTCATGTACCTGTAATCATACCTATACATGTATCTGTACTTGGTTAGCTTGGGAGCTAGACTGAAGAAGTAGGTTGTTAGTCCTGAGGGATATTGAAGAGGCGGGTTGTTAGGCCTGTCAGTAATTATCTCTAGGTGAGAGAATTGTTGGGAATTGATTTTCAGAAGGTCCCATACTACAACTACAGGGCTCTGAGACTTCCTGTCCAACATATTACTGAAGCCCCGGAAAGGAAGTGGGGCAACTGAAGGAATATTGAGTAGAGAAGGGGCACACTTCCTAAGGTGGGACATGCATGTGGGGAATGAGGGACTATAGGATGTTAGTTTGATTTGACACCTTTGACAGAGTTTTTCCTGTTTTCTGAGATACATCATCCTGGTTAGGAATCCCTTTACCCGAGTGGAGTTTAGTCCCAGCTCAGGGGTGACCCATTGCTAAGAGTGATGAGCAGCGTGGTCTAAGGCTGGGAGGTTCGTGGAAGGTATGCACACAATTGGTGATATTTTTACCAAGATAAGTGTCAATTGTGTGTTAAATTACATTCTTCATTATTATTTATGGGTTTTCCTGTGTGTGCTACATGTGTATTTTTATTAATATTCTGTATGAATTTGTCCATTTGAAGAATGTATTTGCCTGTTTTAAGTTTATATATAAAGTTCTGCAAGAGGTTTTGTGTGTATATGTTTTAATTTTGTATACAGTTCAATTTTTTTTATGTGGCATAGCACAGTTGGATGTTGGGGATGCTACATGAGAACATTTTAGGAGTTGTTAGATATTGCAACAAAAGAGTTGCAAGTTAAAGTAGTCACATGAAGATGGAATACATGAAATATCTATCAAGGACACAAGGTAATGATGGATAAAGAAGGAAAATATTAGTTAAGATTGTTTCTCTGGATAAGACTGTGTGCAAGTTTTGGAAACGTCCAACATTGTTATCCAGAAAAACAATCTTAAAATTATGACGAACCGTGGAAACCTGCATTCTCAAAAATCTTAGTTGTTGATAATACATGTGCAAGGAATGACAAGTTCACTACAATTAATAAGTGGAATGAAAGAAGTGATTGAACTATCAAGCATGAACAATTCTGATATGACTTTGTCAACTTTTGTGGCTATTGCAATAAAAGTATATTTCATAGGAAATATTAATAATATGTTTGGATGAATGCAATATGGAATTATTGCAGGGAAAAGTGGTCTCTAGTATGGTAATACTGAAATCCATAAGAAAGAATGCATCTTACCCTTGCAACAACCAAGAAAATATGAGATAGAATTTGATATTTTGGGAAAAGTTGAATTTCCTTATGAAATAAATTCGAATTTCTAAATGAAATTTTTATAAATTGTCTCATGTTGACTGTATGTATGTGATACATATGTAGTAGTATGTATTAAAGTTGGAATTCCTTGGAGGAATGTCTATTGTTGGGACATTCGAGCCTTAAAATGTAGATCAAAAGTGGGAGTCTGGTAACGAGATGACGCTCTCCTTGTGTGTGAAAGCCTTGGAAAGATGGATCGCCGAAGTGTTGTGTAGCAGTGAAAGGATGCCCAAGCCTAGAAGGGTGAGTGAAACAAGGAAGAGGAAGCTCAAGAATGCTACAATGGGATGAATTCTTTCTTGAAGCAACTATGTGGACTACTGAAAAGGACTTCCAGATGAAGTATGAAGACATGAATTTGATGCTTGGAAATAAGGATAACGATCTTCAATATCAAAGGCATGGATATTTTTGGAAGAATTTGAATGTACATTGTATAATGCACTAAGGAAAATGCATAAATAAGGGGGAGGGTAATGTAATACCCCTAGGTTGATCCCCACTCATAATTGTACATATGTTTTATAGGTTGATGAGCCAGGATATTACAAACCAGAGTGCCTATGTGATTATTAGGCCAGAGAGCCTATATGTTAAAAGGCTAGTGCGCCTATTATTGTAAAATGTAATTACACTAAGATATTAATAAAAGTACATCACTACTGAAAACCGACCCAACCAACGTGTATGGGGAGATAAACTCCACTAGAAGGGAAATGGGGGGCTAAGAGTCTCATGTTAAGGGGATAAGTCAAGGGACTTAGGCCTAAGAATAAAATAGTATTATTCCTAATTCATAAAGCCATATAACATTATGTTATGATTTCCTAAGTTTCCAAAGAAAGGGAACAAATTACATAAAGGGGGAAAAATGTATTCCTTATGTTGCAAGTGTCACATAAGACCCATGCATATATAATTAGCATATGTAGAGTAATATCCAACATTCCATCATTCCATCCTCTGTACCTGGGACTGGTACTATGCAACCATACCTATACGTGGGATTTGTTTCTATCCAGTGACCTGAAGAGGCAGGTTGTCAGGCCCATATGTGATGGAAGAGGCAGGTTGTCAGGTTCGTATGTGATGGAAGAGGCAGGTTGTCAGGCTCATGTGTTATTGAAGAAGTGGGTTGTCAGGCCCATGTGTTATTGAAGAAGCGGGTTGTCAGGCCCACATGTTATTGAAGAAGCGATTTTTTAGGCTCATGAGCATTCTCTCCAGGTGAGAGAACTGCTGGTAATTAATTTCCAAGGTGCCAAGTTGCAACTATAGTTCTCTGAGACTCCTTGTCCGACATGTTGCTGAAGCCCCAGAAGCGAAGTAAGGAAGTCGAAGGACTGTTGAGAAGAGAATGGGGAAAAATTCCTCGGGTGGGAAAGACATGCAAGGGATGAGGGACTGTAGGATGTTTGCTAGAGTTGGCACCTGAGTTTGAGTTTTGTTTTTGTCTAAGAGACCTTAGCCTGGCTTAGGATTCCTTTTCCCTGGTGGAGTTTAGTCTCAGCTCGGGGGTGACCCAGTGTTGAGAGTTATGAGTAGTGCAGTCTATGGCTGGGAGGAATGTGGAAAGCCTACACGCAATTGGTTTTTTTACAACAACATATATGTGTTCCTCTAAATGAGTATTATTTTGTTGTGTACGTTGTAATTATATTTACATGCTATTTATTGTGTGTAATGTATTTATTTATTTTTCCTAAATTGTATATGTATGCAATGGTAATTGTATGTTTTTATTATTCTGCATAACTCTATCCATTTGCAGATCATAATCAATTAATAAAATGGTATCAAAGCTTGTAATTTTGGAGTGGCATTGCCCAACTCAAGGCCGAGGATGTTACATTTAGTGCACACAATGTAAATCTTTCTAGTTTACCATTATAGAAGGTTGATATTGTTTTTCAATATTTGGTCTATTGTAGACATTGAGGGAAATTGGTTCATTTCTCGATATACCTACAAACGTTATTCCAATATACTAAGAGGGATTTGATTTGAAATGCCTCAATACATTTTTGAAACAAGTGATGAAACCATTGTAATCAATATTATGTTTATTGCATTTTTTGATGAATCTAAATTTTTTCCATCTTTTGTCATCGATAATTTCCTATAAAACAACAAAGAGCATCCTTTGTGATTGATCAAAATTATGTTTAATGTAGCATTGTCTAGAGGATGGACAAATTATGTTTCTTTTTCCAAATATGTAAAATGAGTATATTATAGTTTAAATAATACATTTTTATATTATTATATATGGTTTTATACTTTATCAAAAAAATTGCCAAGAATTTTTAAGGTTTTATAATTTAGTGAAAGATTCGCCAAGATTTTACAAGATTTTATAATTCAGTGAAAGATTCGCCAAAGTTTTAGAAGATTGTATAAAATAGTAAAAAAATATCCAAAAAATTTTATATACATATTATATTATTGATAAAATAGTCTTCAAATTTTCCTATGAATCACGAGGATTCACCCATTTATTATATATATAAATTTCGGGCGGGTTCTTAAAATATGAACTGGCTATTGGGTGTATGGGATTTTGGTAATGTTACTCTTTCTGGTGAAGTAGCACTGAATTCGTCTTCTTCTTCACTCATCACTTCCCTTATATTTTTTACTATTTCTTCTACTCCACTCGCCTCATCTTTTGTTGTTCTTTCTTCTTGGCTACAAATGCACAAGGGGCATGGTTCAAACGAGGGTAATTCCATCCTCTTCTAGAATTTCTTATAAGGGAAACCAGAGAGTTTCCTACCTATATCTACGCAATACCATACACTATTTCTAACTCTTCTCCATGACCACTAAGGGATTCTCCATATTCCTCTCCTACTTTTTCACCTCTACTTTGCACCTCATATTCCTCTGAAGTTGTGGAACTATGCAATATAAAAGGGGTTTGGACTTCATCTTCTGGGCCCCTAATACCACTACTACTGGTATCTCCATTATATACCCTACTCTCAATGTCGTGCCTCTTCGCAGGCCTAACTTCATTAGTGCTCCTCTCCAACACAACCCACTCTTCCATGCTTCATCCTGGTGCACTCTCTTTCCTCTTCATTCTAGGCCTAGCCCCTCATCATGCACCCCTTGCTAACTTCCTTCCACTTATTTATTCTTCTCTCTTCCCTGACTGAAATCTTCTTGAGAACCTTTCGAATCTTTCTCCTCTTCTCTTCTAGGTCCATCCTATTCCTCACCTAATTTTAGCAACTTATGGATCCATCTCCTCTCTCACTTTGTCCCCCATATTTTCATCCCCCCCCTAGCTCTAGGGGAGTCTACTCAACCATTGTGTTGGGATCTATGTGCATCAACCCCTTCTCCATGAAAAACATTTTATATAGAGTAGGATTTATTCTAACAACTTTCTTCTAGGACATGTTAGTATCCAGATACTAAATATTCAATTTTCTCCTCACTACAGGAATGGGGTTATTCATGTAGCACTAAAAAGTGTTGTTCCAAAGAACTGGTATTGCATATGCTAGAAATAGTGCTGAACTTTTAACTCGCCTCATTAGAGGAGGTACAGGAAGGTTGGAAGTTCTTATTCCATACACCCTTGATGTATGGCTATGATTCCTTGATTGAGATAATTTGGCCTTTAAAGGATAATTCTTATTAAAGGTTTGCCAAATTGTTTTTCGGGTTTCATTGGCCTTTGCGCAGGGTTGGTTTTATTATAAATTTCACCAAAATTTGGTTTTCAGAAGGACAATCTTCAGTCGTTGAAACCACACACCTGCAGACATACAATACATGAGTTAGTAAATACATTCCACAAAAGTCAAGCCAAAGCCTAGTGATAAGCGCCAAGCCACATGAAGGATAAGCCACAGATCTATGTGCACAACGCGTTATCATCCATTTTGAGGAACATCGATTTTACTAGTTGTCAATGAAAGGATCCATGTGTCAACAAAGTCAAACACCTTCCACCAACATGACATAGCTTTGTTCTGGACATCCAAGTGTTGGTCATATGTTGGGGCAATTTTTCCAATGGGGAAAATGAACTAATAGGCATACTTTCGAATGCTCTCTTTCTTGAGTATCCAAGTGTTCTATTCGAGCAGTGTTAACTCAAGGCATCATGAGAGAAAACCAGACCGATAATATTTAGAGAAATTAGATGCAAGAAAGTACTCAAAAAAGCATTGATGGAAGCCCGAATATGCCAAACATCTGGTGCTCTCGAACCTGTGACCAAGTGTCAACGCTAAGCAACACCTAAAAGCCAAGTATTAGAGGTTAATCTTTTCAAATGCGTTTCACCTGTTGAATTTTTCACAATGTCATTTCACATATCATAGAGAAAGATAGGGTTATGAAAACCTTATTCCATCAAGAATCCATGACACAATGCTTATTTCATGACAACAGGAAGGAGACTCTGAATATTACTTCTGAAGTTGCCTCTTACAAGTCCTTCATTTTCAATTTCAGTTGGATATCTCAGTGCTATATGTGATGAATAAAAAGGTGAGGATATTAGTTATTTTCGATGCTTCTATGAAAAAGGTTTATCAGTCTGAGCATGAATCTTGGTAGAATAGAAAATGATGTTGAAAACAGAGAAAATCATTCTGGATGAGGATGTAGACAGTCGGTCGGGGAGACCTGCTAGGGTGGCAAGAGAGCCCAGACATGTACCATTTGTTGATCAGTTTCCCCAAGTTCCATTATATCGACCTGAAACAATATTTCCTCAACGTGCACCATATGTTGATGCCTATGCTTTGCAAGCATCAGATCCTTATGTCTCTGTGTATTAGAGGCAGGCTCTACTGCCTTCAAATCCATTGCCTGTGAGAAATGGGCTGGTATCGGATTTTGATTATCGTGGTGTGGATACAGATCTTGAATATTTACACCGTCAGAGAATAAGATAGAAAATTTACCTTGATGAGATCAATAGGGCTTATGTGCCAAGAGAGGCTGACTATGGTGAAGCTGCACTGCGTAGAGATGACTTTACATCTCCACCTAGGCGTTCATATTCTTCACTGATTGGGTCATCTTCACTATATCGATGCTGATTGAAAATCTTCACTATATCGATGCTGACTGAAATTTATGATTTCTGGATGATTTGGTTGCTTACAATTTTAAATTGTTAATCTTTGGAGATCTGTTTCATCCTCTGTTTCAGTTTTTCAAGCTGCCAGCAAGGTGAAAGAGATCAAGCAAATATCCTATTTTTAGCCAAAAAATTCCATGTCTTCCAAAGTGGCATTTTCGACTTTATCCAACAGCTAATGAAGAGTGGCAGAGTATTCCCATAATTCCAGGTCAATTCCATATTGGTTGAGAAGAGGATAAATTTCATATGTGGCAGGGGATCAACTAGTTTTCCAATATTTTCAAATTTTGTGAGAACAAACCATGAGGAAGCATCTGAGTACAAGTGAAATATGAACATGTGTAAAAGTCATATTTAAATTTGTGGGCACTGTTGTTAAAGTTGAGCATCGATCTTAGGCACAAGAATAGCAAGCAGAGGATCCCATATTTTCCAACAATTTGAGATATCTTGGAAACAATTTAGTTTGTTTTAGATTTTGTTTTGATTTTGTTTCCATAAAAATCAGCAAACAATTATTATTATGAGGCCTATTTAAGAAAAGTTTTGTAATAGAGAATGGAGGCCCGAGAGGGTTCAGGATAGATTAGAATGTAGGACTGAGACTCTTTTTCATGATTGTAAAGAAATATTTTTTTCATTTTACACTCAATGTTACAACCCTTTTGATGAGCAGAATTTCTCCTCTAATCTATTTCTTCCTTTTATTACTTGTAAAACATGTTATCTTTTCAATGTATTGAAATTATCTTGTTATGTTGATAAGGCAATGAAGATTTCACTGATTTCTTTCCCATTCCAAGACTTGTTTTTCAGTACCTTATTCTCTATTTCTGAATGACATTTAGGATAAGGAATCTTCCTGTGTGGGTGAACAGATTGGGCACTTGCATACTTATTTATTCTTATGGTTTTATCTACTTTGTTAAATTGGATACCATTGACTAAGTGAGTGTGATCAGAACTTATTTACAATCTGGAATTAGTATTATCTTTCTTCATTTACTGTTGAAACCTCCAACCTTTCAAAAAACCAATATACATTTATCCATAAAAACCATTGTAATGAATAAGACGTGCTAGGATTGACCCTATAGCAGTCTAGGAGCAAATTATAACACTAACATCTTTTGGCACCGTTGCTGGAGACGAAGCAATGAAGATATCTTCCCTAGGAGAATGACAATGATCAGATCCGCTTCTTGATGGTGAACAAGAAGAGGACATGTGCTTGACTACAGATCTTTCACCATGGCGACTCCAATGTCTAAAGATTAATAAGCGAATCCACTGGATCCAAGCATGAAATCCATTTTGGCTCAAGGTTTGATTTTTGTGATTTTTCAGATGTCATTGGTTTTCCAAACCCAATTCTCAGCAGAGCTGAATGGGAAGGTACTCTTCCTACATTTAAAGATGAAGATTGGGAGGTTTCGGCCGAACACTTGCTAGATTTCCATGAGTTCATTCGTGAACGTCAGATCATGCATGAGGATGTTAAGATCAAGATTTTCAGATACTCGTTGAAGGAAGCAACTCTCAATTGGTGCAGATCTCTTCCAGTTTCAAGTATTAAATCATTGGCAAGTTTTCATAAAGCTTTCAATATATTTGTAAAGGAAAATTTTCAGCTGAAAGTCTTTTTGAAAATTGTTGTGATATATTTGAGAAGCATATTCAGTAGAAATAAAAAATTTCTTCTGATGGTAAGGATGAAAATTATGTTGTTGAGAAATATCATCAAGATTCAATTGATGACAGGGACAAAGATTGCATAGTTGTAGACGCATTTGATCTCATCTTTGATGCACATGCTGTTTTTTATTTGAATGAAAAAGTTCTTGTTTATGATGCGTATAAAGAACAAGTATTTCCTCAGCATATTATTGATAAATATGATACACATAACAGTATTGATGAAGGTTATCAACAACCTATTATCTTTATGGTGACAAAAGTTGAGTAGCAACAAATTTATGAAAACATCTTGCACATTAGTCATGAACAGTTGGAACCAGTATATGGCAGTATCGAGAAGCAAGCAGAGGTAACCATTTTTAGTTATCAATCTACTTATTTCTATGATACGATAACCATTTATATGGATTTATGTTTCTCAGAAGATTTCAGCCTTGCTATTTTTGGAATTAAATCAGATGAGGGTTGTAGGTATGTGTTACAAATTAAAATTCTGTTACACATAAAGAATTCCTCTCTGATTTCTATCTGCGTTGAAAGAGCTTTGGTAAATGGTTTGATGTTATCATGGCTTCATTGGAAGCATGATGTCACATGATGAGCCAATTTTTACTGGTTAGATATAGGAATAGATAGAAGAATAAGCTCACCATCAAGTATGAGATTATTTTCAGTTTGTTAATTTGCAGCAGAAAATTTGTTTTAGTTTTAAAATAAAGACTCCATGCCCAATGCATATAAAGCACTATTGACAGGGGTAGTTTTGGATTTAAATGAGGAGCAGAGTTGCAGAAGTTTGGGCTATATTTGAATGATATTGGCTGACTCCATAACCCAATGGACTACACATAACATAAATGTGGATGTTTGCAGAGGCAACGGTTTGCAGGTTGCATTGCACAGATGGATAGAAAGGAAAGGCACACTGGTCTGCTTGTTCTTGGTAGCTCGCAGGGAGCATTTCATCCCCAAAAGGAGCCAATGTTAGTATCCAGATACTAAATATTCAATTTTCTCCGCGCTGCAGGAATGGGGTTATTCCTGTAGCACTAAAAAGTGTTGTTCCAAAGCACTGGTATTGCATATGCTAGAAATAGTATTGAGCTTTTAACTCGCCTCATTAGAGGAGGTACATGAAAGTTGGAATTTCTTATTCCATACACCCTTGATGTATGGATATGATTCCTTGATTGAGATAATTTGGCCTTTAAATGCTAATTTTTATTAAAGGTTTGCCAAATTGTTTTTCGGGTTTCATTGGCCTTTGCGTAGCGTTGGTTTTATTATAAATTTCACCAAAATTTGGTTGCGCCAGAAGGACAATCTCCAGTCCTCGAAACCACACACCTGTAGACATACAAGACATGAGTTAGTAAACACATGCCACACAAGTCAAGCCAAAGCCTAGTGCTAAGTGCTAAGCCACATGAAGGATAAGCCACAGATCTATGTGCACAACGCTTTATCATCCATTTTGAGGGATGTCGATTTTACTAGTTGTCAATGAAAAGATCCATGTGTTAACAAAGTCAAACACCTACCACCAACATGACATAGATTTGTTCTGTACATCCAAGTGTTGGTCATATGTTGGGGCGATTTTTCTAATGCGGAAAAGGAACTAATAGGCATACTTTTGAATGCTCTATTTCTTGAGTATCCAAGTGTTCTGTTCGAGCAGTGTTCACTCAAGGCATCATAAGAGAAAACCATGATGAAAATATTCAGAGCGATCATATGCAAGCGAGTACTCAGACAAGCGTTGATGGAAGCTCGAAGATGCCAAGCTGTTATAACCCTAAATTGCACCACACATGCTTACTTGGCATCAGGCCAACTCATATCCCGTCTTTGCCAAAAAACTATTGAACAACTCTTCTAAAAACTCCATTTTTAAAAGTACACGCTAGCTGGCCCACTACAACCCACGTGTATCTAAAAGTACACGCTAGCAGGCCCACTACAGCCCGCGTGTACCTTCAGAATCATGAAAAAAAGGAAAGTTGTCGACGGGACAAAAAGCTATCGGTCAGTTAACTGAAACTCCCAGCCATGCATGGCCGAGGGTTCGTCCAAAACCCTAGCTCCTTCTAGCCTATAAAAGAAGGGGTAGTGGTACCATTTGGAGGAGGAAACATATAGCGAAGAAACTCTGCCCATTTTTCAAATCCATTGTCCCAACCCTTTAGCCTTTCCTCAAGCCTAAGGAGAATTAACGCAAAGCAGTTGGAGGAAAAAAATAAGAGGAGGAGCCCAGGATCATGATCAAGGAATGGTGGCCGGTCTCGACTTTGATTGTAAGTTGATTCATTTTTCAAATAATAAAAGAATACTTTTCCCGTCCCAATGCATGAGTTATCTATGATTTGTTTAATTTATGATTAATTTCTAACCCTCAAGTAGAAAAATAACATGCATGTGTAGTGGTTTGTCTTGATTGCAGGATTATCTTTGGAAGGAGTAGTGCAAGCAAGCGGGCAAAGCACAACGGAGGATATACACCAAACATCAGTAAAAAGGTCAGTAGTTCCCTTCCA
Source organism: Picea engelmannii (assembly GCA_009831015.1). Taxonomy (NCBI): domain Eukaryota; kingdom Viridiplantae; phylum Streptophyta; class Pinopsida; order Pinales; family Pinaceae; genus Picea; species Picea engelmannii. The sequence continues at coordinate 193,600 of ML786671.1, forward strand.
TGCATGTATTGTGAAAGAGGGGTTTAAGTTTTGGGTGGTAGGATAAAAAGTAATTTCTTTACGGTCAAAATCTGCATGCAAGTCTGACCCTAGTTTGCTAGTCCGTAGGGTATTTTTCCCAACAATAGAGTTGGCGACCATACTGGGGAAGATACTCTTTAGGGTTTTTTAGATTTAGTTGAGGTTTTTGGGTAGTTTAAAGGATTAGATTTTCTGTTTCTTTGCCTGTCTGTTTTCTGTTAGGTCTGAGCTAGCAGGGAACCTGGTTCTTTATACTAGTTTTTCCTTGACTGTTGCTTGACGGTAATTATCGGGACACACAGAGGTACACGCGGCCTGCAGAAGGCCTGCACGCATGTACCCGCGCCCTAACCTCTTACATCCCGCGTGCGAACGCTAGTTGTAGAGGTTTCAGTAGCGTGTAGGAGTTCAGAGAACTTTAAGAGGCAATCCTCCTCTTCCCTGTCAGAATTATACATTCTCAGGGGGTTTTCTGGGGTCCTGTCTGAGTCTTGTTGGTTCACGGTCCTGTATCAGTTAGCTTTTTTGTCTTTTGTTATTCCTTGCAATTATTTTTTCTTTTATGTTAGAAGAAGCATCCAAGCCTTCAAGAGACCCTGGTTGTCAATACCAGAGGCCTCTTCTTGGTCTGGGTTGCCTGTGTTTATTTTTGTCTTAGAGTTTATACATACAGGCAGCCTGTACAAGGTCAGCCCGCGTGTACACGCATCCTGTTTCAGCTCAGCATGCGTTCACACGCGTGTTGTTTTAGTGACAGTAGCGTGCTTGACAGGCTTCTTTTTAATCAAGGTGGGGCAGTCATCCCCTCTTTTGGTGAGAAGTACTTCTCTCAGGTGTTTAAGTCTAGGGTTGAACAGTCAGTGGGTTAGGTCATCTTACCCTTAGCCTGCTTTTTCGTAGTTGATAGTTGATAGAAAAGATAAAAAGAAAAATTTTGTTTTATGGTTTTTAGACAAGCGTAAGAATCCTTTCTTTCTTGATTGCCATTGTGTGTCTTTGCTCTGATTCTTTGCGATATGTGCTTTAATCTAGAATTTTGTTTTTTTCTTGGTTTTAGGCTTGTCGTTATTTTCCCTTTGTTGCTTGATTAGCACGTAAATAAAAAAAAAAAAGAGAAAAAAAAAATCTTTTCATTTTCTTCTTTGTTTGAAGATTGTGTTTCTGCATCAATAGCTAGGAAGTATTCTTTTTGTTCGTAAGTTTTTTGTAGTGCATTTAGAGCATAAGTAGCTCGTAGTTGAGTGAAATTCCTTTATGTTTGCTGCATGAAATCTTAGAAAAATTGAAAAAGAAAAAGAAATCTTTCTTTGTGAAAAGTTGTTGATTTTTGCATTTAGTAAAAGTCTTTTGTTTCCAACTTTTTTCATTCGTTTTTTCTTTAGTCTTTACACATCATCAGTTTCACCTTCATATTCCGTGACGTAAAAAATCCCATAAAAGCAATGCTAATTTAAAATCTACTAGACTTTTTGTTTGTAGGGTTCACAAACTAGTTCGGGACTAGGGACTTGGATTTGGTTGGAGAGGAAACTCTCCAAGGCCATTCAAAACCAAACATTGGAGTCTGTGATAGGGAGTGTAGAAGTCCAGTTTCGTGGAAGTTATCTGGGACCCCCCTCTAACACAGGGGATAAAAACGAGGTCGCGTGAGGAAAGGTAGTGGAGATAACCCCTCCAAAGCCAGACCAAGCGTAGTGGAGAACACATATCAAGGACTTGTTTTGGGATTCCGTCGTTTGCATTTTCCACGGGGCTTCGTGGGTCTCGAATCCGTTCGAGGTCCTCAGTTGTCTTCCGGACCATTTTCTCTCGATACCCTTGACAAGTTTTGGGCTTGATACCCTACTCATTGTAGTCTACCTGACTTTCGACTGTACCCGCCTGGTGACTGTTCGCGTGCTGGCAAACTAGTTGCCAATCTTTTTAGGGACATACACAGGTGACTGCGGGGGTATACCGCGGTACCTAGGATAGACATCGAGCCATGCTTTGCAGAGTATACCCGGAGGGTTCTTCCGTGTTCGAGTTGCACTTGCACCAGTAAGTTTCTCTAGTGTTGGTTGTTGTAACTGTTCTTCAAAATAGTTTAGTGATTGCTTGTCTTATCTCTTAGGGGCTTATTTTTAGTGTGTGTTACTATTTGAATGTGTAGAATACCTTAGCGTGTCTTGGATCTTCTCACATAGTGGAGGATCCTGAGCTCTTCCGGTCACGAAGGCTTCTGGGCCTGCCTCCAGTTATACTGGAGCCACCCCCGCCACCATTGAGGTGGAAGCTAGACCAAAAAGGGTATTTCGCAGCAACCGGGTTACAAACCATTGTTCCTGAACAACTCCCGGAGGAATCAACCGCCAATATTGGTTCAGTTGAAACCCTAACCACTAATACTTGGCCACAAGTTATTGTACCAATTCAATTTTACGAACACCTTTCAGTGCCTCACACAGCTATGGAAACAAACGTTGTTACTTCTTCGGGGAATTCTTCCATTCCCACCACAGTTTCTACCACAGGAGAATCATCTCCTAACTTGACATCGTCGGTCCGAGCCACCATGGTCTCGACCGCAACTACGTCGCATAGTGGACCGAGCTCGTCTATGGTGACGGCCACAAATCCCTTCACACCTAGTGCGACATGCTCTCCATTTTCATACGGGATGCCTAGTTCGGGAACAAGTCCTGCACTCACTTACTCCACTTTACAGACTTTGGGTCTGGGGGTAGGGAGCTCTAACGCTCTTCTGCAAGGTCAACTTGGGGGCACTCCTGTCCCTTTTAATGCTTTTCCTTACGCTGGAGGTCATATTCCTCCTTCGTCCCCTTCGCTTGGTGGTCTGCATCAGCAGTCCGCTACGCAGCCTGCACACACTAGTTTATTTGGAGCCGGGAGTCAAGGAACACCTGTGCACACTATGCCGGTAGGTTCGTCACTGTTTGTTTGGAACGAGACATTTGGTAACAACACTTTCGCATCCTCCACTTTCCTGTCTGGGGGCACTCCTATTTTTGGACAGTCTACTCCAGTGTAGGGTACTATTCCTGCGCCGGGGGCACATATAGCAGGACCTTGGAATTCAGGACAATGATCCGTTCCCTCCTCGGGAATGTCATTATGGGGTAATTCTTTCCACAGTCAATGGAACCTAGGACAAACTTCTATGCCTCTCCCATCAGGACCGGCATGGGGTAATCCTTCCCAAATTCCTTCAAACACGATGCATGCCCAACATCCAATGTCCTTTATGGGGAATCATCCAATGATGTCTCCACAGATGAAAAATCCTTACACTGGCAGGGCCATGGTTTCTACCAGAACCTGGGCCAACAACCAAACTTTTCCTGGCAACCTGGTGCCAGTCAAACTCCAGGACCCTTTTTCCCAGGTTATCAGCAGCAACCCAAACTACCATTCTTGGCGACGTTACACTTGCTAGATTTGACAAGGTTGTTAAATGATCCTATTTGTCATGATCCACGTTGGCCTCCTATGCCAATGAAGTTTCCTTCAGACATTCCAAAGTTCAAGGCCAAACCTAACGAAGATCCAGGTGATCACGTGACTACCTTCCATCTTTGGTGTTCATCTAACTCATTGAAAGATGACTCCGTACAGCTGCGATTGTTTCAACGCACTCTTATCGGGAGTTCCACGAAATGGTACATCGAGCTCGATTGCTCAAGATACTCTTCTTTTGGCGAACTGGTGATGGCCTTCCTTAACCATTTCCAGTTACGTGTGAGATACGACGCTAGCACAAATATTCTTTCCAATTTCGAACATACAACAGCGGACCATATCTCTGATCATATCCGAGAGTGGAGACGCCGGAAGAGTCTAATCAAAGTACCAGTCCCACCAACATTCCTGCTTGAGTGGTTCCTTAATTTTTTGGTCCCACAATTATCCAAAGACGTCGCAACTTCTGGATTTTTCTCTGAAGAAGATGCCATCATGAGGGATCAACAGTTTGAGCTTATCTATTCTCAGTCTGGTTTATTATACAACATCCTGTCGGATGCACCACGATCGATACTGGATAAAACTAGACAAAGAGTTGGACCACATGCCGATGGTATTGTTGGTTCAACACAAACCAAGCCCGCTGAGCAATTGACAAAAAAATTGCAACAATTATCTATAAAACACTCAACAACCAACCATACTACTGCTTTGGCTACTCCTCCTACCCAAACGTCGGAAGTACACTCCATGCAGTAGACTAACCCAAAGGCCACCCAACAGCCTGAAGGGAAGAAAAAACAATGAAAGAAGGGTAAGGGGGATAAAAAACCCACTGATAATGCTGGCGGGGACACCGCGAAAAAACGGAAGGTGAGGTATCCGTGCAACTTGTGTGTGGAAGACCACCCGACCCATCTTTTTCCTCGACTTGCAGAGGCCCAAAATGTTTTCACACAACAACAATAGGCAGTGTTGACTAATCCCTTTCAACATGGGAAAAATCTAACTCAAGCCTCTGCAAGCACGGAAGGGGGCAATCAAGGACCCCCTTGGTCTTCGAACAGCCCCACGAATGTATATATGGTGAAAGGTGATGCTTATCTATCAACTAGAGCACATGCCTATAGTCAACCAAGCACTTCCGAGAAGGGAAAAGAAGCTGAACTCCCATCTCTTCCTCTACAGATTGAGAAGACATTGGGAGAAACAATGACATGCATTCCAAAGGGTGCATTTAAGAAAGCTTCTCACAACCCAAACGCGGGCCGCCCAGAATTACTCTGTGGTGGAGGATTTATCACAAACCCCTTGTGCGATGTCTTCTTTGGAGGTCCTCCAAAGTTTCCCTACTCAGAGGAAAGCCTTGTTAACTTCTTTGGGCTCTACTGAGACTTGTAATCTGGGTACTATCATGTTAGATACAACCGACTTAAAACCTCATCTGCCTTACCTCGTAGCATTTCAGATAGTAGTGGCTCATCCCACAAAAACTTTTACACGAAATATCTTCTGCACGGTGGTCGACGAGGGCACCTCATTTTTCCCAACAACACAAGAATCTGGTGATCTCGAACCTGTGACCAAGTGTCAACACTAAGCAACACCTGAAAGCCAAGTATCCGAGGTTATTCTTTTCAAATGCATTTCACCTGTTGCATTTTTCACAATGTCATTTCATTGATCCTGGAGAAAGATAGGGTTATGAAAACCTTATTCCATCAAGCATCCATGACATAATGCTTATTTGATGACAATGAGAAGGAGACTCTGAATATTACTTCCGAAGTTGCCTCTTACAAGTCCTTCATTTGCAATTTTAGTTGGATATCTCAGTGCTATCTGTGATGAATAAAAAGGTGAGGATATTAGTTCTTTTTGATGCTACTATGAAAAAGGTTTATCATTCTGAGCATGAATCTTGGTATAATAACAAATGATGTTGAAAACAGAGAAAATCGTTCTGGACGAGGATGTAGATAATCGACCAGGGAGACCTGCTAGGGTGGAAAGAGAGCCCAGACATGTACCATTTGTTGATCAAGATCCCCAAGTTCCATTATATTGACCTGACACAGTATTGACTCAATGTGCACCATATGTTGATGCCTATGCTTTGCAAGCATTAGATCGTTATGTCTCTGTGTATCAGAGGCATGCTCTACAACCTTCAGATCCATTGCCTATGAGAAATGGGCTGGTATAGGATTTTGATAATCGTGGTGTGGATCCAGGGCTTGAATATTTACACCGTTAGAGAATAAGAGAACAACTTTACCTTGATGAGATCAATAGGGCTTATGTTCCAAGAGAAGCTGGCTATGGTGAAGTTGGACTACATAGAGCCAACTTTAGATCTCCACCTGAGTGTTCATATTCTTCACTGATTGGGTCATCTTCACTGTATTGATTCTGATTGAAATTTTATGATTTCTGGATGATTTGGTTGCTTACAATTTTAAATTTTTAATCTTTGGAGATTTGTTTCATGTTCTGTTTCAGTTTTTCAAGCTACCAGCAAGGTGAAAGAGATCAAGAAAATCTCCTATTTTTAGCCAAAAAACTGACTGTCTGCCAAAGTGGCATTTTCGACTTTATCCAACAGCTAATGAAGACATGTGGCAGAGTATTCACATAATTCCAGGTCAATTCCATATTTGTTGAGAAGAGGATAAATTGCATATGTGGCAGGGGATCAACTAGTTTTCCAATATTTTCGAATTTTGTGAGAACAAACCATGAGGAAGCATCCGAGTACAAGTGAAAGATGAACATGTGGCAAAGTCATATTTAAATTTGTGGCAAATTTTGTTAAAGTTGAGCATCGATCTTAGGCACAAGAATAGCAAGCAGAGGATCCCAGATTTTCCAACAATTTGAGATATCTTGGAAACAATTTAGTTTGTTTTAGATTTTGTTATGATTTTGTTTCCATAAAAATCAGCAAACAGTTATTATTATGAGGCCTATTTAAGCAAAGTTTTGTAATAGAGAATGGAGTCTCGAGAGGGTTCAGGATAGATTAGAATGCAGGACTGAGACTCTTTTTCATGATTGTAAAGCAGGAATTTTTTCATTTTACACTCAATGCTACAACCCTTTTGATGAGCAGACTTTCTCCTCTAATCTCTTTCTTCCTTTTCTTACTTGTAAAACATGTTATATTTTCAATGCATTGAAATTATCTTGTTATGTTGATAAGGTAGTGAATATTTCACTGATTTCTTTACCATTCCAAGACTCTTTTTTCAGTACCTTATTCTCTGTTTCTGAATGACATTTAGGATCAAGAATCTTCCCGTGTGGGTGAATAGATTGGGCACTTGCATACTTCTTTATTCTTATGGTTTTATCTTCTTTGTTAAATTGGATACCATTGACTAAGTGAGTGTGATCGGAACTTATTTACAATCTGGAATTAGTATTATCTTTCTTCATTTACTGTTGAAACCTCCAACCTTTCAAAAAACCAATATACATTTATCCATAAAAAACCATTGTAATAACTAAGACTTGCTAGGATTGACCCTATAACAGTCTAGGAGAAACTTATAGCACTAACATGACCTTCCGTGAAATTTATTTCAACCTCACTGAAAGAATCAACGCACTCAACAATAAATTCAATTATATACCCTTCCTTCATTGGATAAAACCAAAATTCTATGGCTCGATTCCACTTGTTTTACCAATTCCTTCAACCTATCAATCGTGAATTGATCCTAGACCAATGGTTCTTGTGGCCTCAAAGAAATATTAGTAGCAATTCGCTTCTTCAACCATTCATACAATAGATAGGTAAATTCAACAAAGAAAAGTTCATGCATATCGGAGTAGAGATACATGTCCTTCAACCATTGCTTCACATTGGTATTTATACCTTGAGTTTCCTATTGAGCAAACTCATCTTCTTTTGCAGTCAACCAATCTTGAATTTCTTCTCAAGATGGATGCCACCTCATTCTTTTCCTTCATAATTCAATAATAAATCTTTAGGTCTTGGAAACAAAACCTTTTTTTGGTTCATTCATGCTTGTACATGTCCTTCTTAACGCTGGGGGGTTGAAGACCCAAGGTTCATCCATAGTTGACCAAAAAAAAATCCAAGGCATCGATATATCAATCCTCAAACAAATATTGAAGAAGGTCTCACCTAAGATGCCATGAGGATCACATAGACCATCTAGTATTATTTTGATGATGAAGGAATAATTACACATAAATCCATCTAGGTTGGAATTCATACAATTCATTGAAAACTATTTAACAATTAGGAATATATAGCAACAACACACATATTCAATTGACCCATGATCAACACATCACAAGACTAGAATCAATATAGCTTTATTATCTTCATTCAACCATCACAAACATACATTAAGCAACTCATAAATTGACATCAACAAAGGATTTCTCTCTTATACATTTTCCGAGTGTTACATTACATAGTGCCATGTACTTTCCTTCAGAATCTATAGATATGACATAATCAGACTTATAATCAGAGACATTATAAAACATCGACTCATAGTGAGCTAAATAACATTGACTAAAAACAACAACAATAACCCGAACCTTCAACCAACAACCAACTGAATAACTCTCTTTTTGTTTTCATTTCTCCCTTTTATATACTTATCAGCTTTGGTGCTCTGTCACTTTCATGTCTGACCCACTTGCTCCTATGACTGCTAGTCCTGACACTTATGTCACCCACATGTATTCCACATAGCCTATTTGGAATCGTTGCAATCTAAAATACCTTTCCAATGCATCATATTACTACTCCACATTCCCTCGTGCTGTCTGCAGTAATAATTTAGGGAGATTTCCCAAATATTATTTTCTTGATTCCGAAGTACATGCAATGTCTTCTTTATTTCTAGCATGTATCACAAAACTTAGACCGACATGCATTGGTAGAATTTGAACTGACGCATGTTAACAAAACTTTATCTAGTGCGGGCACCTCCTATCACCCCTCGCATAGTTGCTTGAGTGTGTGGAAAACTGAAATAGGAACACACAACTTTGTTTGTGTGCTATGTGCGATATTTAGTCAAAACTTTGGGTTCCAACATCCACATGAGGCTTATTTATGTAGTGGAATCATGTGGAAAAATTCATGGAAGAATATTGATACATGTTCACCTCACCAACCGAGGTGTCTATGCATTGTCAGGTCAATAATTCAATCAATATGATCCCTGACGCACCTTTACCTAATGGGCCAGTATATCGATTCTATCTCCTGGAAAATGAGGAAATCAAGCACCAAATTGAACATATGCTCCAAAAAGGGAACATTTGACCAATATCCTCACCCCGCGGAAGCCCAATTGTGCTCATCCAAAATAAAGACAGGACCTGGTGACTCTGTATTGATTACAAAGCTCTAAACAAAATCACAGTCAGAAAGCGATACCTAATTCCCTAAATTAGCGACCTTCTCGAACCAACTCAAGGGAGCCAAGAACTTTAGTAAGATTGATATGAAGTCTGGTTACCACCATGTCCTAATAGAACAGACTAATGTATGGAAGACTACTTTCAAGTCTAAATAAGGTCTTTTAAAGTGGTTGGTCATGCCATTTGGCTTGACGAATGCCCCAACAACTTTCATGAGGTTGATGCATGACATATTGCAACCTTTCACCAATTCCTTTGTGGTTTTATATCTATATGACATCCTCATATTCACAAAGAGTTGGGCAGAACACTTGAAGCATATGTTGGTTTCATATTTTGTCATAAAAATTGTCATGCACACCCTCTTTTTACCATTCCTTCCCTCCATTTTTGGCATTTTTGTACCTATTTTCACTAAACCTAGGATCAATAAAGGATGAAAAAGGTAATTGTTAGTTTTCTTCTATTTTTTATTTAATAAGAAAAAATGTCATTTTTTTGTGTTTTTATCACCATTATTACCGGAAATGATTTTTTCCATTAATTGCTCTAAGCTTAGCATATTTGCAGCTTGAATCGGAGAAAAAGGGCATATGGGTTTTGTTCCTAGAATTCACACCATGGATCATGATCTATTGGATCATGGGAAACAACTCAGAAGTCACCAGTCAACACTTGGTCAACACACTCCTTACATAATGAAGATATATGACAACAAGAACAAGATTCAATTTTCTTCATGATTCTTTGGAGAAAATCACTCATCTGAAAATCGATCCAACATTCATAGAAGGTTGTTCAGATCTATTATCTATCGAGATATTTTCTAGATATAGTAGTTATGTTTGTTATGTATAAATATGCCAAAACTTCAAGGCATTGGGAGAAATCAAATTTGGAAACTTATGAACCCATTCTAGTTGAATTTATTAATACAAAACACTGGTTTTCTTCATTTAATTTGTTGATTATGTGCATGAGCCAAAGCTTGGAAGGCCCCCCTTGCAATGGTTTGTTTCATAGTTGTACATTTTTGTACATAGGTTTTGTTTGCTACTTCTTCATTAGTTGTTTGCTGGTAAATATTCCATTGTCTTTATTTATTTTTAACAATTATTTCATTTTCAGTTTTAAACTGCAGAGGTTTCTCTTTTGAAAATTGTATTTGAATGTAGCTTAAACTTTCTCTTGAATCTAAAATTTTCATAAGTCAATAAGAGTATTGTTGTAAAAGTCATGTCTGTCATGAAAAATTTCTTTTTATATCCTATTTCCCCACCAGTGAATACTGTGACAAATTTGGACTGAAGAGATTAAAATTATGTTTTCATTTTTCCTTCATAATTTATGAAACTCACAGCTAAAACAAAGTATTATTGCAGGGGCTATCTCTTGTTGTGTTAAATTCAATTTCACAGTTACTAGAGTATTATTGTAAGGAAAATTTTGACTTTAATATCAGTGTTTTCACCATTGAACCATGACAATCAAAACCTATCACTAGAGAAAGCTAAATACAACCTACAATATGATTTTCAACCAAGAAAAATTGGGATAAATAAATTGAAGGAATATAACATTTCTTGAATATTTTTCTTTCTTAGATTCACATAAATTATTCTAAGTTCATGTTCAAGATGAGTCTCGTAATGGAGTTGTTTTCATTCCTCTGAAACAAATCCCCTTTGTGACCTAATTTTATACCATTGAGGTTGTGAGCATGTAAAGAATTAGGTTTTGTTTCTCTTTGAAAAATTACTTTACAAAAGTATTTTATAGTATTCTTTTTAAAATTAAGATCGATTTAAAAACTAGTATCTTCACATATAGTGATGTGCCTCTAAGATTACAAACCCTGGATTGATACTTTATGTCCTAGTTTATGCAAATAAATTAGTGATATGACAACATATTTGATCCAGATTTATGAGGGAATGAAATGAAACAAAGAAATATGATAGAAACGTAAATATACAATAATACTCAATTTATATGAAATAATGATATATGGAGGGAATGTAAAAGAAATTACAGAGTGAAATGAACTCGCTAGAATAGTGGTAGCTTATCTCTAAGAAGAGATGTGATCGCTACACACATTCGGAAGAAGATAATTACAATGAGCATCCAAAGGCATTTTTAACATAAAGCATAAATGAGAAATATCTACACATCCAAAACCCTAACCTCGAAAGATGAAACGCCAAAAGGTTTGTGGGCCCTGATGGGGATAGTTGATATGTCAACTTATCAAGGGTGTAACTTTTTCATACGATCTTAGTTTGGTCTAGATGAGGAGTACACATTCATAATGACTCAATATAAGCCTATAATATTATTGGGTGTTGATATGTCAAAAGAACATCATTTAGGGCCTCAAAACAACCCTAGAAGTTTGGGACCCCAAAAACTTCAGAAAAACTACCAAGATGGAAACTATATTTTGTGTTAGTGGAATAGGTGGGAGGCCACCAATGTCTAATTGGATCAATCCTCCCCGATTAGGAATTAATGGTATCCATTACATTGAGTGCCCCCATCAAATGGGGAAACTTCTGTTGAACTTGACACTTGGTTAGCCACTTTCCTTGGTGTAGTAGCTTCCCTGATTTGACAACCCAATAGAGTTGGATCCGTTGTTGCGGGTTCCTTTAACTTGTGTGTACATGATCTAATCAATGGTTTCCTATTGCATGTAGTCAAGATTGATATCTATAGGTTTCAACTTCACTGCCACTTCTAATGTGTCTAGTAGTGGTGGAAAATATGGCTTAAGGAGGTCCACATTGAATACTAGGTGTAATCCAAGGAAGGGGGAATACTTAACTCAAAATTATTGTCTCCCATAACCTTGGTGATGGTGTAAGGTCCATACAAAAGTGGATGGAACTTTCGATGGGGTCCTGTAAGGTGCTCTTTCTGAAAATGAAACCAAACCTTGTTGCCTACCTAAAACTTGTGGGGAAACCAATTTTGATCATGGCACTACTTGTACTTATCGTTGAATTTATGAAAAATATCATGGACCTATTAGCAAATGTGTTTAATACATTCAATGAATTTGGTGGCCTTTTTGGCCTTAGATTGAGCATGAGAAGATTATGATTGTGTGGATGCAAGGGGAAGCGCTACATTAATGGGGACCAATGGTTGAAAGCCTAGGCCCACCTAGAAAGGGTTGTGGCCATTCAAGTTATGGAGGGCTCTCTTGTAGATATGTTGGAGTTAAGGAAGGATCTCATACCATGTGTGTGGATTCTTGGAGTTGTACATGCACAAGAGATGCAAAATCATCGTATTGACAACCTTTATTTTTCCATTAGTCTAAGGGTGGAAGACAATGGATTTGGTGAGATTGGTGTCCAACAACAACTAGAGGCTTGACCATAATGTGCTCAAGAATGTTTTTTATCGATCTGATATAATGGTCTGTGGTAGTCTAAAGTGTACCCATACATGCTCGAACAAGTTCTTGGTGGTGGCCTCAATTGTGATACTTGTCATATAGGCAGTCATAATGGCCATATTAGAGAATTGATCAACAAATGCAAATACAAACTCTTTTCTATGCGTGGTGGAGGGTAGACCTGAAATGTAGTCCATCAAGATGGATTCCTAGGGCTCATCGAGAAAAGGTAGAGGAGTGTACAATCCTTGTTTTTTAATGTCTATCTTGGTGATGGAGCAAGCAGTGAAGGATATGATATACTTATTAACATCCCATCAAATATCAGACCAATATAAATACTTCTGCAATAGTGTTACTGTCTTCTCCATGCCAAAGTGTCCTGTCACCCAACTATAGTGGGATTCCCAAATCATCTTTGCACACTTTCTTGAAGGAACATAAAGATGATCTAGATGGGATAGCAATCCATATTGAAGGTGGAAATCTACAACAACCATGCTTGTTCCCAACATATGGTAGGTCGTAGTGAAGTCGGGATCGTTGTCACAAATTTGGGACCACTCAAAGGTCCCATTCTCACAAGAGTAAAGCATCGTGGTGTTGATTAGAAAGATTGTTTGATGGTCTTAAATTCAAACTCATGAGGATAAACCCCCCTGCATTTTTTAAGAGGTGGTACTCCTTTGTTTCTAAATTGCATGCAGAAATATAAACAAGGCCTGAGAAGGACCACACTTATTTAAAATAAATACTTACATGTAAAGAATACCTGATATCTAGACCAACTATTTTATAAAAATAAAATATATAGAATATGCTACAAAATTCATAAACCAAATGAGTATGATAATGAAAATATTGACATTCCTATCACATCCTTCATCAAGACAAAGAACAATATCCACATAAAGGAGACAAAAAAATATGGATTGATCCAAAGAGCTTCAAATTTTGTGTGTAAGGATGGTTTTTCTTTTTCTTTATTCCTCAACAAAACTAACCAATCCTTTTGAAAATCCTTTGAAGTAGTACTTTTATCAAAATATTTCTTGATTGCATGTTATCTCTTATTCATTTCCAGTATTGCTTGTTCCCTCTGTTCTTCTAACTGCATGAGCTCATTATATCTCTTTTTCATTGGTGATTGTTCTTCTTTTTCTTCGACATCTGTGATAAGTGTTAAGGCATTCAAATCCAATTGCAACGGTAATATTGATTCTTTACCATACACTAAAGTATACGAATAATGTATAACACTATTCTTTGGAGTAAGACAACTTTCCCAGAGTGCATATGTCAACTTATTATGCCAATTCTTGTGGTTGGATTTGATAGTCTTCTTGATAATTTGAATCAGTATTTTATTCGTTGATTCTGCCAACCCATTTCCATGTGGGTAATAATTGGATGACTGACCCATGATGATTCCATACTCTCCACATAAGTTTGTGAATTTTGATCCTATAAAAATTGAGCCACTATCTGTTATAATTTTTTATGGTACACCAAACCTGGATAGAATATTTTCCTTTAAAAAATGCATTAACTGCTATGAATATGCATTTCTTAATGCCACTGCTTCTCGCCACTTTGTAAAGTAACCAATTGTAGTAATGATATAAGATTTTCCTTTGTTGAATTTATGGTTTATTGGACCAATCACATATAAACCCAATTGATAAAATGGTTGCTCCACCATTGATGATTGTAATGGAATTACTTCTCTTTTGAATTTTCTTGATAAATTTTGACATGGTATGCACTTTCGAACAAATTTGTAAGAATATTTGAACATGGTTGGCCAATAATAACCGGCTCAAATGATTTTGTGGGTTGTAATCATGTAAATTTTTACTCATGAAAGCAATTGGGATTTCTTCCTTCTTTTGATTTTTTTGAGTAAGAATAGAAGCGATGGTTTCATCTAAAGCGAATGAATACAATATAAATTCTTTATAAAAAATTGGGCTAACTAGCATAGGGGCTATAGCAATGGATTTCTTAATTTTTGTGAATTCCTTTTGAATTTCTAGTGTCCATTCAAACTTATGATATTTCTTCAACAACTTATTTATTGGCTTGAAAATGGTAGCATAATCAGAGTCAAAACATTGAACAAAGTTTATCTTTCCAAAGAAATATTGCATTATTGGATTAACAAGAGGGGGGGTGAATCAATAATAATGTAATTATAATCCTTTTTCTTCAAATGTTATATCAATGTAGAATTATTATCCAATAATGAGCAGTAATAAATAAACAATCACACACATACACAGTACACCAATGTTTTACGTGGAAACCCAAATTGGGAGAAAACCACAGAATGATTTTTCTTATATGTATTGAAGAATTACATTCATTAGAAGCATCAACTTCCTTTGTTTTCCAGCTGCAATTGGAAGGAGGCTCCAACCCCCTAGTTTCTCAGGATACAACCTGAGGGAAGCTCCGAATCCCCAAATCTCTGGCTACAACGAGAAGGAGGCTACAACCCCCAATGTTCTCCAGCTACAACCGAAAGGTGGCTACAACCACCTGTCGTTGCCCCGTCCTGCCACCCTGAAGTATAAGTAGAATGATGGAACCACTGTCAAACTATCACTATGATATATACCATTGTAAACCTGTACCAATAAATCTAAACCATGCATCAACCATGCATCAACCTGTACCTCAACCTGTAATCAACCTGTATCATAAACAAGTGCATCAACCATGCATAAACCATGCATCAAACTGTACCATAAACAAGTGCATCAACCATGCACCAACCTGTAATCAACCTGTACCATAAACAAGTGCATCAACCATGCACCAACCTGTAATCAACCTGTACCATAAACAAGTGCATCAAACCATGTTCCAAGTATGTACCAATCATGTTTCAACTAATCATCAACTATGACTCATCAATATGTACCAACATCATCAACTATACACCTCATGTATGTGCGCCAACTCATCAACTACTTGTCTCAACCATGTACTCAACATTTACCTCAACCAAAAACCCTCATCAATTTCATCATCCAAATATGATTTGTAGCTCTGTAATAGACCTGGTATATATGATCACATTCCTGCAAACCTTCCTTAGCTTTAAAAACAAGAGACTAGCATTTTCATCAAACTTTTCTTTAGTCTCACATGCCTAGTTTTGGATTAGTCAACAACCCTAACTTGAAGTAATCATAAATTTGAACCTGTAATGTATAAAGATATGAAACTAATACAAAATTTTCTTCAGTGTGTTTTATGCAATTCCTTCAAGTGGCACTACTTGGAACCTCTCAGAAAATGAGTTATAGAAAAAATGGCATACCTTGTTGAATTCTGGCTTATTCTAGAGAGCGACCTTGTAGAGCGTACCCCGAACAAAATATTTGATGAAATGATATGAAACTATTACAAAACATACTACATACTGTAACCTAACCAAAAAAATTGGTATCACTGAATTGGGATCTGTTATGAAGAAGTTATGACGTTTTTACCCGAAACACCTGATTTTGACTAGTTTCAGGATTGGCCACAAACCCTATTTTCCACAGAGTGTAAATCCAAAAATAAAACGACCCACAAGATGAATTTTTAACCACAGATACTTGGATATGTTTTCTCACTTGCATAGAAATTTCAGGATATGAATCATTATAAAAAAAAGAGTTATAGCGAAAATGGTGAGATGACCTGAAAATAACATACCTTAGAAAGCACCATCAAAAGAATTTATCCTTCCTTGCATTTCGGCCTTATTTTATTCACTTTCCTCATAATTTCGTCTTAGATATCATTTTTATACCTTAGACACCTATAGATATTCAATATGCTCAAGTGTGTTTCAAATGAGAGAGCCTTGCCTCTTATTT
>ML786671.1:217723-239199 GCA_009831015.1 Picea engelmannii
GTACTATCCATATAGAATAGTATTATCTGAAAATATATCATAACTCATACTGTTACCCATCAAACAAACTTGGGTCCATTACCCAAACCTGGGGTCTCCAACTTCTCATGGCCATAACTCTCTAATCGTGAGGAATTATGTGATGTTCCACATACCACTGGAAATGACATGAAAAGAACTATCCATATAGGATATTTTCCCTAACAAGTTCACTTTCCTTCATCTCAGTATTCCACAATTAATCATGGGTTATCTTACTCCACAAAGCGTCTTCCCGTGAGGGCTTTCACCATAAGGGGACCACTTTGGAGTTCATCCATATTTACTTCTTATCAACCATGAAAAAAAAACAATGAGTCATATTTACATCAAACACTATTGGGTCCATTACCCAAACCTTTGTGCTACGGGTCTTTCTTCAAGGGTTGACATCAATGACAACCAACCTTAATCAACATGCACTCCCTTTTTTTTTTAATGTTGGAGGGGTTAGGTTATTTATTTATTTGTCTCTTTTTGGATCAATATACACTCCTTTTCTTACAAAATATCCTAACAACTTTCCTTATGTTATAGAAAATAAACATTTTTTGGGATTCAATGATATTCCATATATTCTACATCTTTTAAAAACTTGTCTAAGATGCTTGATATGTATTTCTATCAATTTTGAATAGACTGTCAAGTCATCCTGGTAATCAATCATAATTTTTCCAATGAAGTCTTTGAAGGTGTGATCCATTGATCTCTAGAATGTTGCACCTCTTGTTTTCAATCTGGATGGAATTCTAACACGAGCGTAATTCCCCTACAATGTTACCAATATTTTTTTTGGTCTATCTTAGTCTTCTACAAGGATTTGGTTATATATTGAAAACCCATCTAAAATAGACATTAATGCAAACCAATGACTTGATGAAGAAGAATTTCCATATTAGGTAGTGGGTAATTGTCTTTTATTCTCACTCGAGTAAGCTCTCTATAACCAATACCAAGAAATATTTCACCACTCTTCTTTCTTACCACCACGGGATTTGAAATCCATTCAAATGACTAATAAGAGAAATTATGCGGGGCTTTTTTAGTTTCTCAATTTCTATCTTCACTAGAGGTTTTATCTTGGGATTTGTCATCCTTATTTTTTGTTTAAACGGTTCACTCCCTCTTTCAGAGGTATGATGTGCTAAAATATTGACTTATTATACTCTTTCAATTCATCATAAATCCATGCAAAGGTATCTTGAAATTATTTGAAAAGATGGGTGTATTGATCAATCTATTTACTAGTGCAATTGGTACCCAAATTTATGTATTTTGGAGAATCATGAGTGCCGATATTTATCTTTTTTATTTCCAAGGACTTCCTGACATATGGTCCTTCAAATGGACCTGGAATATTTGTTTAGTTGTCTCTTGTGAAAAGGGATTCCAAACTGACACAACTTTTGAAATAAATTTGAATATTCTGATCATGCACCTCCTTCTGAGGATTTTTATCTTCTTTTGGATCGTTAGAATTCATGGGGTCATCATCAACGAGAAAATTTACAACATGATCATAATTTTCAAATACTTGTAAATATTATTGGCTATTTGGTATTGAAGTTCAAAATATTGTCTTTACATGAAAAGTGATTTGACCTTGAGAATATTCTATATTGAAAAGAGATGTAGCCATTGCCAATGATTTTGCCTTTTGATTGTATTTTCTATGGATATAAGATATATTAAAAGAATTGAAGGAACACATGAGTTCATAAAATCTTCTTGCATAGTTTTTTAGTTTTTGCTTCTTGATTTTGTATTTATTTGTGATATGATTAATAATCAACTTTGAATCACCAGTGACTATATAATTCTCAACTTTCATTTGTAAGGAAAGAATAATCCATTGAATTAATGCCTCATATTCTGCCTCGTTATCAGTACATGGAAACTACAATTTGATTGCATGTGGGTACATAACAGATTCAAGGATTTTAAAAATGATTCCTGCTCCATTTCCGAACTTGAAACATGAACCGTTGAATGACATCTTCTAGAAACCATAAAAATAATTTTCTTTACCTTTTTCAGGAGGGTTGATTTGATCAAGACTAAGGACAACATAATTTCCAATTCCTGCATCAATGTAATTCTCCATTACTTTGTTGTTCTTCTTCTTGAATGATTTTAGCTTCCTAGTTTCTCGAGGGACTTTAACCATCATTTCAAATTTGTTAGGAAACATCATACAACTCCCATCATTCATAATATATCCTCCAATCATAGAACTCCAACCTCTTCCTAAAACAACACCATATGTAGAAGGTAAATCTATAACAACAATAATAAATATTGTAGTGATATGAGGAGTTGCATTGTAACTTACCCAACCACTAGGCTGGGCCACGCTACCCTAAAATTCTCCCCAAGAATTCTATGAAGATAACTTGTAACATACCCAATACAAAAAACACCAAAAACATCTGTCTGGATACTGATCTGAAATGTACCCATTTCTCGGGTACTTCCAAATTCACCCTCTTAGGCTGATTATGAATTTATAATCCATTCTTTAAAATAAAGAAACATGGATTAAACACATGCAATTAAAAATAACATACGAAACCATCCAAGAAATGAACAATGTGCCATGCATGAAAAATAACCAACAAACATGCACACAAAAACACACCTCAAAGATAAATAAATACAGAACGAAATATACATTATACATAAAACACATAGAGAACTTATCTTTCCAAGTAAACATTCACCAACTAGATGCAAAACAAGGACGTTCCTACCAACCATAGGCACTATTATTCATTTACTCTCAACAACATTTTCACCCCCAAGCCAGGGCTATGAATCCACAAGGACGGGTCCTAAGACAAATCTAAAAACAAGACAATTAGCTAACAAGATCTCATGTTTTCCCAACCACACAAAAATCCTAATTTCCATCTCTCTTCCCCTACAACCTGCAAAACCCAAATAAATGAACCCCTTTCTTCCATGCAGTCCCTCAGGTTGTTCATTTATCTCTAGGGATCTAATGCTACTGGTCAGAAAATATCCATGCTGGAAAATCCAAGGATTCTTAGTTATGGATAGTTCTTTCATAACTATGATCAATATTATGCACACAGGAATTCATTCCCTCCTAGAATGATCAATAATTCCTCAAAACCATCTAGCCATGGCTCTCTACCTTCAATGATTTGTTTCCATGCCCATACCAAGAGCACACGAATAAGAAATAGTGAAGGATTGATCAACAATGAATGAATAACCAAAGGAAAGAATGTAAGAGTGTAAAATTGACCCCCCCAAACAACCCAAATAGGGGTATATATATATATATATATGTGTGTGTGTGTGTGTGTGTGCACAAATTTTTGTATCTCACCGCAGGTTGCGACCTTTCTTGTGTCAATGGCATATATGATTTCCCCAACTTCATAATACTCAATACATCCCATTCACAATGCCTCCATAACTTATAAAGGTGTGATGTTATTGGTTCCTCCATTGTCAACCAAACAAGTGTGCAATACAACATCGTTATTTTCTATAGTTATATAGAGTGTTGGAACTTTACCCCTTGGCCTCAATGATGAAGCATTTTGATGTGGTTTGGAATTTATGACAACTTCTATTCTTGTATTTGAGTCATAAAATATCTTTAAAATGGTTTCTCTTTGTTGGGGTATTTTACCACCCCCATGAAATGCAACATAATTATGAGCTTGTTTAGGTCATCAATCACATTATAACTCATATGTTCTAGAGTTTTTTCCTAGCTAGCAACTGTTTGTTTCTTTTATATTTCTGTAGTGTTTTATTTTATCTTTTCTTTCTCAGGTGTTTCTTTTTCTTTGAAATTATTCACTTGTGCCCTTGTTTGGAAAACATTATCTTGTGAAATATTAGGATCTTCTTTTCATCAAAAATATAAAAGGATGATGTTCCTTAATCCATATGTACTAACTCTAAAATTTCATCTTGAGTGATATCTATCTCTCGATTATTGTTGTCAAAACTTTCTTTCTCAACAATCTCTTCCAATATCATAGCATTGGGATTTAAAATGCTTTGTGCTCTAGGCCTATTCTCTTCATTTATTTCATTTCTTACTCTCTGATCTTGTGCTAGAATGCTTACATTTTTATTTGTAGGGAAATGTTTTTTACCCATTTTCAACCTTGTGAGATCATTATGCATCTATCTAATATTTCTATTATTTTGAGTAATTTCTATTCTCTGTCTAGTCTTCTGAGTAACCACTGGATCATTCTTAACATTAGGGGGAATCCCTTCGAGGATTCCTCCACCAGTTCATTGATTTTGAATATTTCTTGAGGTAGATGGTCCTTGATGTGATATAGATAGAGTGTTAATTTGTCTTTGTACCTTCCTAGGAATGATCTCGGGATCAAAATTGGTCGCTAACATAAATTCTTCCATTTTCGTTTCCTTTTGCATGGCTCCATCTAAATCATTTTGTTTGTGAATACCTAATGGCATATTTTACATTTTCAGGAATTGAATTCTTATAACAACCCAAAATAATAGGGTCATTTGGTCTCTGTTCTTGTGGAATTTGATTCAAGGTCTTGAAAAATTGCAAATTAAAATCTCTTATTCTTTCTCCCTTTTTAAGATGAATTTGAGTGAACTGAGTGAGAAATGTATGATATGAGAAGGGAGGTGCATACATAGTCATGAACATATTCTCTAGGTGATCAAATGATCTAATTGATTGGGTGATCCAAAAATATCCTTACATGCTTATTAATATTTTAAATACATAAGAAACATCTATTTAACATTCAAAATAAAATGATCGCTTGGCTGTATGCAAATTACATGTGAAGTACTTATCTAACCAAATCCACTTTAATGATAAAATGACTTGCAAATAATTGAGCATAATACAAAAACAATAATGAAAATCAAATATACAAGTTTGATAACATAGTTCATGCAACTTGGGCTACGTCTCCAGGTTCGCTTCCAATCGAGACATTATTTATTAATGCTCAAATGATTTCATTTTACAATGACCTTTTTAAATGTTTCTCAGATGCAGAAACAGAGCACACCATTGGATTCCTTGCAAAAAATCATCCAAAATAAATATAAAGTTCTCAAAATTTTGTTATGGGACCTCTTGGCACACTTTATGGTGTAGCCTCAAAACTTGTGTACCCTCGAGCATGAATTACGAGACTAAAATATGCATAACAATAATGTGCGCAATCCTCAGTTCGCGTGTCCATTAAATAGTGTGCAAGCCCTTAACCACGCTCTAGATTCCATGCGACCCCTTATGTTATGACCCAAGAGGGGCATATATATGGCTAAATGTATATGATATAACCCCAAGGGGGGGGCATATAGGGGCCTAAATGTACATGTAATGTGTAAATACATATGTAATAGGGTTGACCTAGTGATAAAGGGGCCTCATGTGCAAGTGTGAATAGCTATATATAAGATATTATGTATTCATTATTGACAGGTGAATTGTGAAGTATGAATGGTATTGGGTTATTTGGAGGGGGTTCCCCTATTATTTAAGGAGTTATTGTGTAACTTATCTATATTGGAGTTGTTCTCCATGTTGACATTTTGTACATGGTGTGTGCTTCTATAATTTTATGATATTCTGAGTATTTGGATCACAATATTTTAATGTTATGATCCAAATACTCAGAATATCATAAAATTACAAAAGTACACACCATGTACAAAATGTCAACGTGGAGCACAACTCCAATATAGATAAGTTACACAATACATTCTTAAATAATAGGGGAACCCCCTCCAAATAACCCAATACCATTCATACTTCACAATTCACCTATCAATAATGAATACATGATCTCTTATATATAGCTATTCACACTTGCACATGAGGCCCCTTTATCACTAAGCCGACACTATTACATATGTATTTACACATTACATGTACATTTAGGCCCATATATTCCCTCCCGTGGGGTCATATCATGTACATTTAGCCATATATATGCCCCTCTTGGGTCATAACATAGCCACTGAATAACACGACGATCGACCAAAAGTAGCAGTTGTTACATGTAGTGGAATGAGAACCAGACCAAACATGATAGACAAAGGATAGGGAGTAGAACAATGGATAAGAAAATAAATTGAACCCATGCCAACATTCAATCCATGTGAATAAATGGAAACATATTAGCAAACAATGAGAGAAATACTAGGACCATAATTGATAGCTTCAACGTCAAAGACACCACCCATACATGATATGTCGTCAGTGTATGACCGCTCTATTCCAGACATACCAATAGAGAAGGTAAATACTTTGAAGGACTTTCTAAAAAGATGTTTATAATTTATACAGGATGAAACAACACTGAATACAATGCGCATGATGATTGACCAGTTTACATAAGAGAGAGAAGTATGTACAATGAAAAAACTAGTGAACCAAGTCCTACGGAAGCAAAGGACAAACAAAGAGTTGATATTAAGTGCACAGATATGAGAATATGACATGGATAATTTCATCTTGGAATTAGGATCAGACATCAATGTTCTCCCAAGATAGATGTGGGAAATGATGGGGAAACAAAAGCTAGTGTGGTCGATTGTCTAGTTGAGGTTGGCTAACCAACATAAGATAATATCAATCGGGAGACTGATAGGAGTACATGTGGACATAGATGGAGTGCACAATGTTCCTAATTTTGAATTCATCGAGATTGTGGATAACAATAAACCATACCCCGCTTTTGTTGGACTGGATTGGGCCTTCAAAAATCAGGCAATTATCAACCTGAAGAAAATAGAGATGATTTTTGAAGAAGGAGGCTTAAAAGTCACTATGCCATTAGAACCTATGGAGGAAAGAATATATGTGGAGCTCACAAGAAAGGAAATTGACAACTTATATAATATGAAAACGCACATGGATGACTATGTCAACCCCACTGTAGATGGTGTGCTTAGTTGGAGAAGCATAAGCTCTTGCACATCAGACTCATAGGAAGGACTTGAACACTAGCAACATCGGTTGCATGAAGTATCAACCAGAAGGTGTGCATGGATTACTCGCTCTTTTCATTGGATCAGAACAGAGATACATGATACGCCCAATTTCGATGGATTAATTGAGGTACGTTATTTTGTTAAAAAATTTGAGCTATAGATACTTAAACAAAAAAGGTTGTTAGCGTTAGTTGTTTCATTGAGAGTGACCCCAACGATATGGTGGGAAACCCACGAGGAAGGGATAGAGGATTGGCAACATTGAAAAAGGTTGATGCAAATTAGGTTTGGAACATAGGATAATATGCCCAAGTATACATGCATGATCAATCTAAAAGACCATGTGGCGTGATGTATGACAACTTGGAAGCATGTGATGAAGCAGGAATGGGTGCACAGGTTCATACATATGCTAGAGATAGTTCCCATGAGTTGGTACTCAGATCTAGAAGTGTGTAGGGGAACGATGAATTGAGAGGATCTCATCCAAAACTTAAAGGTAACATTTACTTTTGAAGTTGAGTCACCTTTAGTTGATGCAATATTACAAGTCATCAGAGGAAATTTGTTTATGGTAGAAGGACAAGTAGAATTAGTACCTACATATAGTGTGCATAGAGAGTATGTGAAATCTCATGAATTATTGGAATGTTATAACATTACAGAGGATGACAAACACGAAGAAGACCCAAGAAATGTACAGGTATCATAAATTGAAGGGGAGAACAACATAGTAGGTCCAAAACTTGAATATGACACATACAAGGAGCCCTTATGAGTGCGAAAAGTGAACATTGGCACGGAGGAGAAGCCAAAGTTAGTTTGCAAACATTGGAGATTACTTGAATGATGTGACTATGGAAAAGATCACAGACTTATTGCACAAGTATCAATATATTTTTCCAACCACCTTTTTAGAGATGAAGGGGATAGTGAGAATTAGGTGAGATGAAGATTTCGTTGAAACTAGATGCTAAACTAGTGAGACAAAGACCTTACAGGTTAAATCCAAAATATAAGGAAAAAGTGAAAGCATAACTTGACGGGATAATATAATTTGGTATAATTGAGCCCATTGAAGAATATGAATGGATAAGTCTGATGGTGCTCCAAGATAAGAAGGAAGGGGCATTAGAATTTGTGTAGACTTGGTAAAATTGAATGATTCCTCCTTGCATGACCCATTCTCGACCCCCTTTATAGATGGAGTATTGGAAAATGTGGGAGGAGAGGAGGTCTGTCCGTTCACCGACAAATTTTTAGGATACCATTAGATAAAAAATTGCGCCAGAAGACAGACAAAAGATGAAATTTGCGATGAAGTGGGGAAGCTACCAGTACAAAATTATGTCAGTTGGATTAAAAAATGCACCTGATGTATTTTCTAGAGTAGTTGTTGCAACATTTAAGGAGTGTATTAATCAGTTTTTGGAAGTATACCTAGATGATTGGATTTTCTTTATCCTATTGAAAGATCACATAGAAACTCTAAGGTTGATGCTTGATCTATGTAGACAATATTATATTTCATTAAATTTGAACAAATTTATTTAAGGCACATTGTTCGGTATATTGTTAGGCCATGTAGTATGCAAGCAAGGTTTGTTAGTTTATCCGACCAAGAGAGAAGTAATTGTTAATTTACCACCACCCGAATCAGTGCAAAAGTTGAGAACAACATTGTTCATACAAGTTACTATCGTAAATTTATTAAAGGCTATGCACATATTACAACCCCAATGGAGAAGTTACTAAATAAATACGCTAAGTTTCAATGGAGCGAAGACTATCAAAAGGGTCTGGATGTATTGAAACAAAAGTTAATAACTACACCCATTATGATATTCCCATATTGGAAGAAAGAGTTTCACATCCACGTGGACGCATCGTCAATAACACTCGGTGAAATATTAGCTTAGCCTGGGGAAGGTGAGTTAGATCATCTGATTTCATTTGCTAGTAGGAAGTTGTTTACTACTGAGAAAAATTACACGACAATAGAAAGGGAAGGCTTGAAATAGGTGCATACTTTACAAAAGTTCAGACATTACTTGTTGGGATCCCACTTCAAGATGTATATAAATCATTTTGCACTCAAATATCTAGTGAAAAAACCAATGTTGGGGGGGAGGATATGCAAATGGTTGTTATTGTTCCAGGAGTATCATTTTGAAGTTATTGTGAATCTAGGAAAACTGAATGTAGGACCAAACCATTTGTCATGAATTCTGATAGGAGAGGATGCAGGGAACCTAGACGATAGCTTACCAGATGTGCAATTGTTTTTAGTCAAGATGGTAAACAATCAGTTTACAAAAATTGTCCAATACTTAAGCACAAGAGTGGCTCCATATGATATGATAGTATCCTAGAAGAAACAACTAGTGGTCATATAGGCTGATTATCAGTTGATCATAGAAAACTTATATAAGTTAGGCATATATAAGATACTACGACGATGTGTGCTAGAACAAGAAAGACCCATGATTTTAGCAGAAACACATGATGGAATTGCAAGAGGACATTACGCAGGAAAGGAAACAACACATAAGATATTGTGAGCAGGGATATGGTGGCCTACCCTCCATAAGGATGTGAAGGAATATTTCCAGAGCTAGGACATTTTTCAGAGAGTAGGAATACCATCATGAAAGGATGAGATTCCCTTAAATCCACAAGTTACCTTACAAGCGTTTGAAAAATGGGCAATGGATTTTGTCTGACCAATTAAACCACCAACAAGAAGAAAAAGATCCAGATACATAATTACTGTGACATACTACTTGACAAGATGGGCATAATTAGAACCAATTATAGATTGTGACGTGAGGACAACTATGTGATTCTTGTTTGAGAACATAGCTACAAGGTTTGGGTGTCCTAAAATAGTTATAAGTGACCAAGGGACCCACTTTTTGAAAAAAAAAATTGTATCACTAACAAAAGAGTTTCAGATACAACATCAAAAGAGCACTCCATATCACCCACGAGAAAATGGAACAGTGGAGGCCTTCAAAAAGATATTGGAAAATGCATTGACCAAGGTGTGCAATGTAGGGAGATATGACTGGGATTTAAGGATCTCTGCAGTACTCTGGGCGTACAAAAATACAAGCAAGGTGTTTAAAGGACATACACCCTTTAAGTTAGCATTAGGTCAAGAAGAAGTCATGCCCATGGAATTTCTTGTACCGTGTCTATAAATTGCGATGATGACAAACCTTATGGATTATGGAGTAGTAGAAGAAATGCTATCTTAGTTACTAATACTAGAGGAAGATAACTTTATTGAAGGCTTCCATCAGTAAGTTTAGAAGGCATGAGAAAAGTCATGGAATGACAGACACATCAATCAAAAAAAGTTCTAGACATGATATCTAGTACTGCTTTACGACAACAAGTTCTTACAACACCCAAGAAATTTTAGGACGCACTGACTAGGACAATACATGATCATATATGTGACTGACGTAGGTGTTTCTCAACTAGAGAAGTTGGATGGAAAAGTCGTGGAAGGACTAGTGAAGGGAAGCCGACTAAAACTGTATATGGACGGTTTTCCTTCCATGCACTAGAGGAGAAACACATTTTAAAATTGTATCATAGTGTAATATAGGAAGGAAAAGATAGAAAAATAAAGGAAAAACAATGAAAATTATGAAATGAGTTAACGAAATAAGTCGTAATTTGCATACAAACAAAAAGTTAGGTTAGTAAGTAACGAGGAAGAGCATGAATCTGTCGTGGATAGGAAAAAGAGTAAATAGAGGACAAAGAAAACAAGATTCCACAGAAGGAAGAGATTGCGCAGAAAGTTGGGACTGCACAAATGACAACTAAGATAATTTAACACACACCATGATGGGACGTGCAATAAAGAGTTATCATGAAGAAAAATTAGTGGCATCACATAACATTAAATACAAGAGATCTTGAACAATTTCCAAATCGAACGAAGAATTTGCCGAAGATACGAAGTGATGGAGCAGTAAAATCAAGTAATGAATGACAACAATTGGTGGTTTAGATGGAAAAACTAGGTGTGAAAGGAGACTACAACTAGAAATGAAGTAGAAATGCATGCAAATGACCAACGAGGGATTATTGTTCACCATGGAGAGATTAAGATTGCAATGCCGAAGAATCTAAATTTATAGAGACAAAGACTAGAACAAAGTTCTTGAACTAAATAGTAGTTGAAATCAACATTACAGAGGAATATGGAACCTAAGGAAGTAACACCATCGGCCTAAGTACCAAAGAAACTACGCAACTAGCTTGCAACATCGCCAGTATTCGAAGAAACACATGAAGCTTCATCTTCGAATGAATGATTTCCTAGGGATTATATCCCACCAAGAAAGTTGTCAGCGACACACATCCACTTACAGAAAGAGGCAAGGTATCCATTAGTTGAGCCACCAATCCCGAAAGGATTCATAATAGAAGGGGAAATGTTAAGACTGATACCATCTCTAAAATACGTCGATCATGATATCATTGATGAAAAAAAATTCTGGAGCTCATACCCAATAAGTTCCTAACGAAATTCATTAGTTTTGATACCCACATGATCTTCATATAACCACACGTGTGGGAAAGGGGGTAGCAGAAAACATGTATTCTTAACCTTTTCGACATACCGCATTTTGGACGGAGCCAAGAGATCACCGCCTGCGTGAAAATGCTGGTAAGTTGTGTGCATGGAGGATATATGTGGTTAGACATACCAATATCCATTGATAATGATTTGATAGTGTGCATTACAAGGCTTCCATCGAAGGGGCTAGACCCTGCGTCTGAGTTTTATTATCAGAAGAAGGATAAATGTCTCATTGAGAGCATGAAATAAAAGTTTCACGCATTCTGAGGACAACGCGGTCTAGACGTCGCTAGAATAAGTGACCCGACAGTAAGGTTTGCGAAGAAATAATTATCCTGCAAGTTATTGAGGAAATGTAGAAAATATCAAGTCCCAACAATGGTTATAATGGTTGTCGAACAATGTGTAAAGGGTGTCCAGATGAATTAGGCAACCTTTTTGTTGAACCAATTCTTGAATAACTGCGAGGAAGCATAGGGAAAGGGAAAAAAATTCCACTACCCTTGGTTATTGATCCTAATCACGATAACAACCTAGAGAGAGTCGGATGACAATCAATTTTTGAACCTGAAGGAGAAGCCTTTCTTAGCCATGCACTATCAGAACCTTTGGTACACTACACATAAGGTGCACCAGATGGATGCTAATGTCACATTCTATATCTACAAGGAATTTATTAGAGATAGCATAGAAAAGACCCCACATATACTACTTCATGTAGATATTATTTTTGGGATTAACTGCGTAGTGTAAGTCATTAATCTATGACCCATATTCATGAGTATTGGTCTCAACTGACCAATAATTCTCATGATTTGAATAGTCCACTTAGCACTCATTGCATCGGGTGATGCTCATAGGGGTGAAGAAATGGGATTGAAGCCAACGAAATGAATCGCATAGCATCAATCATCACTTCCGGGGATTGCACCCGGTAACCAGGACTTCCCAGGTGGTCACCCATCCCAAGACGCCTCTGGCTCAAGCGTGCTTAACTCTGGAGTTTTCCCCACAATCAATCCCACTTAAGCGCGCTTGAGCCAGAGGCGTCTTGGGATGGGTGACCACCTGGGAAGTCCTGGTTACCAGGTTCAAGCCCCGGAAGTGATGATTGATGCTATGCGATTCATTTCGTTGGCTTCAATCCCATTTCTTCACCCCTGTGAGCATCACCCAATGCAATGAGTGCTAAGTGGACTATTCAAATCATGAGAATTATTGGTCAGTTGAGACCAATACCCATGAATATGGGTCATCGATTAATGACTTACACTACACAGTTAATCCCAAAAATAATATCTAATATCTTGCACTGCGGAAGCCCCTATATACTTCATGTAGTCGAGGAATACAAGGCAGTGGCACAGTTTAAGGCAAGGTGGCACCCCATGTACGTTCATGAGAAGAAAGACCCTGACCAACAGTGAAGGGGAGTCGTCTGAAACTGTATATGGACGGTTTTCCTTCCATGCACTAGAGGAGAAACACAGTTTAAAATTGTATCATAGTGTAATATAGGAAGGAAATGATAGAAAAAGAAAGAAAAAGTGGGAAAAACAAGAAAACGTATGAAACACGTTAACGAAAGAAGTCGTAAGTTGTGGACAAACATAAAGTTAGGTTATTAAGTAACAAGGAAGAGCATGAATCTTTTGTGGATAGGAAAAATAGTAAATAGAGGACAAACAAAACAAGATTCTGCATAAGGAAGAGATTGCACAGAAAGATGGGATTGCACAAATGACAACTAAGACATTTAACACACACCATGACGAGACGTGCAATAAAGAGTTATAATGATGACAAATTAGTGGTGTCATGTATCATTAAATACAAAATATCTTGAACAATTTCCAAATCGAACAGAGAATTCACTGAAGATACGAAGTGATGGAGCAATAAAATGAAGTAATGAATGAAAATCATTAGTGGATTAGATGGAAACATTAGGCACGAAAGGAGACTACAACTAACAATGAAGTAGAAAAACACGCAAAGGACCAACAAGGGATTATTGTTCGTCGTAGAGATCTTAAGATTGCACTATTGAAGAAGTAGAATTGACAGAGCTAAAGACCAGAACAGAGTTCTTGAACCAACTAGTAGTTGAAATCAGTGTCGCAGAGGAAGATGGCACCTAAGGAAGCTTCACCATCGACCTAAGTATCGAAGAAACCACACAGCTAGCCTGTAATGCTGCTAGTAGTTGAAAAAACACATGAAGCTTCATCTTCAGACATATGATTTCCCAGGGATTATATCCCTCTAAGAGAGTTGTTAGCGGCACACATACACTTATATAAAGAGGTAGATATCCATTAGTTGAGTCACCGATCCAGAAATACGTCATAATAGAAGGGGATATGTTAGGACTGATACCATCTCTGAAATACGCCAACCATGATATCACTGATGAAAATAAGTTTCTAAAGCTTATATACAATAAGTTCTTGATGAAATTCATTAGTTTTGAGACCCACATGATCTTCATAGAACCACAGGTGTGGACTAGGGGTTTGTAGAAAACAAGTATTCTTAACCTGTTCAAGATACCTCATTTTGGACAGAGCCCGGGGATCCGCCTATGTGAAAATGTTGGTAATTTGTTTGCACAAAGGATATATGTGGTTAGACATGCTAGTATCCATTGATAGTGATTTAATAATGCACATTACAGGGATTCCATCGAAGGGACTGCACCCTTCGTCCGATTTTTTTGATCAGAAGAAGGAGAAATGTCTCACTGAGAGCATGAAAGAAAAGTTTCACACATTCTTAGGACAACACAATATAGACATCGCTAGCATAAGAAACCCGAAGATAAGGTTTGTGAATAAATAATTATCTTGCAAGTTATTGAGGAAATGCATAAAATATCACATCCCAACAATGGTTATAGCAGTTGTCGAACGATGTGTAGAGGGTGTCTAGATGAACTAGGAAACATTTTTGTTGAACCAATTATTGACTGACTACAATGAAACGCAGGGAAAGGGGACAAAATTACACTACCCTTGGTTATTGATCCTGATCTTGATAACAACCTAGAGAGATTCAGATGACAGTCAATTTTTTTACCTAAAGGAGAAGCCTTGCTTAGCCATGTGCTATCATAACCTTTGTTACACTACACATAAGGTGCACCATATGGATGCTAATGTCGCATTATATATCTACAAGGAAGTTAGTAGAGATAGAATAGAAAATACCCCACATATACTACTTCAAGTAGTTGAGGAATACAAGGCAGTGGCACAGTTTAAGGCAGGGTGCCTGATCCAAATTGATCCAAGAAGGACAAATATTCGAAGTTCTCATATTCAAACGAAACTAGTGCCATCGCGAAGTGTTTGTCGTGTTGATTCCAGAATTATATTATCTTTCTAAAATGGATTCTGTATGCGAAAGATATCATGCTCTGAAGCTTTTCCCAAAAAGGAAAAAAATTCAAAGTCAAAGTCAACAGTTTGTAGTGTTGATGTCAGAAATACGTCATCATGACATGGAAAATGATTTCAGCATGACATCATGATGATGTCAACATGCTGACATGGAGGCACTAGAAGCTGACACGCGGCTTGCATATTTGGCATTTTCAGGGGCTGATGTGGAAAACACGTGGACTGTATGGACTGACATGTGGTAGTCTTTATGATGACGTGGCCCAGTGACATCATGACATGTTGCTAAAAAAATTGATAGGTGGCTGTGAGATGGCAGTGATGTGTCTTCCTTCGGGCGTGACACATGTCATACGGTGCTGACTAGACGACTGGCTGGACAGGGTGACTGTGTGTTGAGTTGACTCGAGCGAGTCATATGTTTCTAGGTGGCCCAATCACAGAGCACCACATGGCACCCTGGATTCGGCCAATAAATCCTGGGTCAAAAAATATTTTGAGCCTCCCGACAACTTGAACCTATGACCTATCCTCCTGCAACGACTTCACCAAAGAATGCTAACCGGTCGGGCTACCATGTTCCTTGTATATACAATTGGCACATATTTTATTTAAGTTGATATGTGTCGGTGTATAAGGATAAGCACATAGTCTACGGGCCTAGGCCATTGACTAAGGCGCATATGACCAGGACTACAATATGACTAGAACCAAAGGCATAGGTGAGTTTAGGGGCTGGCGCTCGGCTACATGGGCGCATACGACTAGGGATCTGAGAGAAAGGGGCACGAGCCTAATCATTTATCCCTAGAGATGGAAACATGGAACGCTATGCAACCAGGGGTGTGGGAGAATAGGGGATAAAGCCCAATATTTTATGAAAAGTGGTTTTTAAACTTTATAATTAGATTTTTTAAAGATCTTTGGGTTGTTTAAATGGGATTTGACCATGTTTGGAGGATCTGGAGTCCAAATTGAGGCCATATCTTCAGGAGAAGTTGGGATTTGATCCTCAACTCAAATACTATATAAATACAACCTTTTTTCCATCGAAAAAAAGTTTAGAACAACAGAATGATTCCAAGTTTGTAGAGAGTAAGCCATTGTTATGCAGGGAAGCCAAAAGAGTAGCAGAGCTTTGGAGGCCATTTCTGGGAGTTCTACTCCACATTTTTCAATATCGTTTGTTGTGTTGAGTTCATGAGATAGAGAATAACATTGTTGTGTCATTCAGAGAACAAATTGATATAATTCTAATGTACTTTTGAAGCATTTAAGAGTAATAAGAAAGCCTCCCCCACTGAAGACAGGCCCAGAGATGTAGGCAACTTTGTCAAACTCCATCAACAAGTTTTGGCGTTATGGTTTGTTGTTATTAATGCTCACTTTCTATTTTTTATTCTTTATGATGGATACAACATTATTTCATTAAATATTCTTCTTCTTCTCTTTAATTTCTAAATGGTAAATCAATTCATGCAAAATACTTAATCAAGTTATTTAAAAGATCATTTCGGATCAAGTGGTATCAGAGTAGGTTGACAGATGGTTGTTTTTGAGTATGCATGATCACTAGGGAAAATTTAACTCATGGTAAAGGAGAGATTGTAGAAGGAGATCCTGAGATTGGATCAAGAAATACGACATCTCAAAGTGAGAAGATGGCATTAAAAAAGGACTTTCTCAAAATGAAAGTGAGTTTCAAAAACATTTCTTTGCCATGTCGGAGCTGATAAAAGTATTGTATGATGAATACTTGGAAAGAAAGACACCTTTTTAAGGGGAATATTCAAATAAATACAAAAGTGAAGAAGGAGAGGACCCTCCAAAACCTCCTCCTTCACCTCCTTCATCTCCATCTTCTTCCTCTTCGTCAAGTACAAGTTCAAATACTACTTCTGCAAGAAAACATTCTCATAACCATACGCATGACATGCCATTACTTAAACTTGATGTGAAATTTGAGTTGCCCATGTATAATGGAGAATTCAATGCTGAAATGATAACTAGGTCAGATAGATGGAGGTATATTGCAGTGTGCAATAAAATAATGATGAGGAAACCAATATTAAATTGGCATCGCTTCGTCTTGCTGGAACAACACTCATCTGGTGGCAAAGTAGGTTGCAACATGGTACTTGGAAAATTGGTAATATATTCCCATCATGGAAAGATTTTATTTTTGCACTTAGAAAATAGTTCTATCCTTTGGGGTATAAGGAGAAGGCTTTAATTGAATGGGAAAGTCTTAAATTAAGAAAAGAACAATTGGTGCAAGAATAAACAGATGATTTTTGTAATATGGATTTGATGTTAAATATTCCATTACATACACGAGAAACTCTTATGAAGTATATAGGAGGTTTACCTGCACATATTCATAAAAAAATGTTTATGTTTGGACATACTAATCTTGATGAGGTTTCTGTTCAAGAGACATATATTGAAGCAGGAAAAATTGGAGTTGGTGTATCAAGGGAATCATCTTCAAAGAAAGAAGGCAAAGTAAAAGGGAATGTGAACAAAGAAAACTCAACTACAACGAAGGAAGAGAAGCTCTCTTGCAAGCATTGCAAGAAATAAGAGCACGATGATGAGCATTGTTGGAAATTGCACCCAGAGAAGAGACCAAAGTGGTTCAAACATAGGAAAGGGAGGCTAAAGGTTGCAACAATAGAACAACCAACAAACTTGGGATCAAATTCAGGGGACGAGACTAAAATCACAACAGTTGGTTTGTTAGGTAAAACTGGTGATGATTTTGATTCAAGAAGTAAATTATTTCATATAAGGTTCATTATGAAACATACCAAGATCGACACTTTGTCAAATAGTTTATCTCAAACTAGCTTAATTTCAAAAGAAGTGGTTAAGAAATTAGGATTAAAAACTAAGATGTATCACAAACCTTATTCACTAAATTGGATAAGAAAAAATCACAAATTTCCCATAACAAAGCATTGTGTCATAAAGTTTGCAATTACATGTAAGTTTGTGGATGAATTAATATGTGACATGGTACCGCTAGAAGCATGTAGAATGGTCTTAGGTATCCCTTATTTATATGATTGCAAAG
Source organism: Picea engelmannii (assembly GCA_009831015.1). Taxonomy (NCBI): domain Eukaryota; kingdom Viridiplantae; phylum Streptophyta; class Pinopsida; order Pinales; family Pinaceae; genus Picea; species Picea engelmannii. The sequence continues at coordinate 235,827 of ML786671.1, forward strand.
CAATCTTTTTTAGGGAACATAATAAATATCACTTAACTAAAGAAGAGACAAAACATGTTGTGCATGCTCATCATATCAAAGGGAATCAATCTTTTTTTACAATGGAACAATTAAAGAAGGCATCTTATGCAAAAAATACACCTATGATTGTACCAGTTGATCTTAGGCATGAAATTAAAATGGTCGTAGCATGTAGATCTAGACATACTTTTCTTCAAGATGAGTTTTTGTCATGCTGACCTGAAAAGAAGAACATACATGTTGGTTCATTTTAAATCATGTTTATGATATGGTTATCACTGCTAATTCTTTCTACATGGATGGTAGTGGGTTCATAAAGATGTGAACAAATGCAAATGGATAACAATATGTGTTCAGTTATCATGGTTGTTTTTCAATTGATTATGATGCGACAAGTGCACAGGAACAATTTGATAGACAAAGGACATGTGGGGATGCCTATCTTGCACTTGATGTCTGGTTTTTTTTTAGTATGCATGATTACCACGGAAAATTTAAGTTGTGGTGAAGGATATATTATAGAAGGAGATATTGATATTGGATCAAGAAAGAGGACATATAAAAGTGAGAATATGGCATCGGAAGGACTTTCTCAAAATGAAATAGAGTTTACAAATTTTTTATTTGCCATGTTGGAGATGGTAAATGTATTGTATGATGATACTTGGAACAAAAGAGACATGTTCAAGGGGAATATTCAAATGAAGACAAAAGTGAATAAGGAGAGGACCCTACAAAAACTCCTCCTTCACCTCATTCATCTCCATATTCTTCTTCTTCGTCAAGTACAAGTTCAAAACCTACTTCTGCAAGAAAACATTCTCATAAACATAAGCGTGACATGCCATTACTTAAACTTGATTTGAAATTCAAATTTCCCATGTGTAATGGAGAATTCAATGCTGAGAAGCTTGATAACTGGGTCAGACAAATGGAGGTATATTGCAGTGTGCAACAAATCGATGATGAGGCAACCAAGATCAAATTGACATCGCTTCTTCTTGATGGCACAACACTCATCTGGTGGCAGAGTAAGTTGCAACATGGTACTCAAAAAAATGGTAATGTATTCTCATCATGGAAAGATTTTATTTTTGCACTTAGAAAACAGTTTTGTCCTTTGGGGTATAAGGAGAAGGCTTTAATTGAATGGCAAAGTCTTAAATTAAGAAAATAACAATTAGTGCAAGAATACACAGATGAATTTTGTAAGATGGATTTTATGTTAAATATTCCATTACATACACAAGAAACTCTTATGAAGTATATAGGAGGTTTACTTGCACATATTTGTAATATTGTGTTTATGTTTGGAGCTACTAATCTTGATGAGGTTTCTGTTAAAGCGATGTATATTGAAGCAGGTAAAACTGGAGTTGGTGTATCAGAGGAATCATCTTCAAAGAAAGAAGGAAAAGGAAAAGGGAACTTGAACAAATCAAACTCAGCTACAATGAAGGAAGAGAATCTCTCTTGCAAGCATTGCAAGAAATAAGGGCACGATGATGAGCATTGTTGGAAATTTCACCCAGATAAGAGACCAAAGTGGTTCAAAGATAGGAAAGGGAGGACATTTTTTGTAGTAGCAGCACAACCAACAAACTTCGGGTCAGATTCAGGTGATGAGACTAAAATCACAATAGTTGGTTTGTCAGGTAAAATTGATGATGGTTTTGATTCAAGAATTAAATTGTTTCATATAAGGGTCATTATGAAACATACCAAGATCGAAACTTTGTCATATAGTGGATCTCAAACTAACTTAATTTCAGAACAAGTGGCTAAGAAATTGGGATTAAAAACTAACATGCATCACAAACCTTATTCACTAAATTGGATAAGAAAAAATCAAAACTTTCCCATAATAAAGCAATGTGTCATAAAGTTTGCAATTACATCTAAGTTTGTGGATGAAGTAATATGTGATGTGGTACCTCTAGAATCATGTGGAATGGTCTTAGGTAGCCCTTATTTATATGATCACAAAGAAATATTCTTTAGGGAATAAAATCAATATCACTTAACTAAAGAAGGGACAAAATATGTTGTGCATGCTCATCATATCAATGGGAATCAATCTGTTTTTACAGTGGAACAATTAAAGAAGGAAACTTGTGCAATAAATACACCTATTATTGTACCAATTGATCTTAATAAAGAAAGTTAAATGGTTGTAGCATGTAGATCTAGCCATACTTTGCTTCAAGATGAGTTTTTTCTTGCAGACCTAAAAAGAAGAACATACATGTTGGTTCATTTCAATCATTTTTCTGATATGGTTATCACTGCTAATGTTTTCTATATGAATGGTAGTGGGTTCAGAAAGATGTGAAGAAATGAAATTGGATAGAAATATCTGTTCATTTATCATGTTTTTTTTGCAATTGATTATGATGCGACAAGTGCACAGGACATATTTGATAGACAAAGGACAAGTGGGGAGGCCTATCTCGCACTTGATGTTTGGTTAATATCCTTTTGGAGGACCAAAAGGTATCAGTGGGGAGGTGTGATCCAAATGGATCCAATCAGGACAAAAATTCAAATTTCTCATATTTAGAAGAAACTAGCACCATCATGTAGTCCTCATCATGTCGATTCTGACAATATATTCTTTTTCGAAAATGGAATCTTTATGCAAAAGATATTGCGATCTCACGTTTTTCCCAAACAAGCAAAAATTCAAAGTCAAAGTCAACAATCCATACTATTGACTTTAGCAATACATCAGCATGACGTCATGATGATGTCATCATGCTGACCTGGCAGCACCAAAGGTTGACATGTGGCATGCATATTTGGCACTTTTAGGGGTTTATGTGGAAAACACGTGGACTGTATAGAATGAAATTTGGTAGTCCATATGATGATGTGGCCCAGTGACAACATGACACATGAATAAAAATATTGATAGATGGATGTGATTTGGCAGTGATGTGTCTTCCTCCGAGCATGACACATGGTGTACGATGTTGATTTGGCAAGCTGATTGGACAGGGTGACTGTGTGTTGAGTTGGCTTGAGCGCGTCATATGCTTCCAAGTGGCCCATTCATAGGGTGCCATGTGGCACCCTAGATCAGGCCAATAAGGCTTGGGTGAAATTTGTTTTGGGCTTCTCGGTGACTTGAACCTGTGACCTATCCTCCTGCAATGACTAACCCAAAGAACGCTAATCGATCAGGCTACCATGTTGTAAATGTGTTGAACCTGCATAGAATAGATCTAGCTAGAAAATACTACACACATTTGCAGAGAGAAATTAAGAAAGAAGAAGCAAGATAGAAAGAATGGAAGAATTCTCATTAACTGTATTCCACACTCAAAGAGTGAATAATTTACAATATATATAG
>ML786671.1:239384-261240 GCA_009831015.1 Picea engelmannii
TCTTTGAAGATTTTGTTGAAGATGTAGATGTATGCATGGATCTGATGAAGTATATGCATCATTGATATTTCCACACATATCCACTTTATCTTCTTGTAATGAATAATATCCAAATAAATTTTGGATGAAATTTTGAAAACCGTACGGTCGTGTTAGGGTCCTAACTCGCACATAGGTAGATCAATATATTTAGATGTAATAAAGGTCAATAATAATAAGGCCTTTGAATAAAATAGAATAAGGCGGATGTAAGAAGACCTAATAGAAGCTTCCGCTTCTAGAAGGATCTTCCTCTAGATGCTTCTCTTTATAGACATATTTAGTATAAATAAGGGTCGAGGGTATGAAAACCCTAGCTTGGAGATTATTGTAACATAGTGCTGCTCGACTGGAGGTTGCCCCCTCGAAGAGGCCCGTGAACATTGCTTTCTGAATCAAAGTGTTATTTTTGTTGTTGTTCTTATATCATTTATGTGTTATTGTGGAGATTATGCTAGTTATATTACTGTTATTCTGCCATTTCTAGCATTTTATTTCTGTTCTGCATACTTTTTATATCTAGTATATTACAAGTGGTATCATAGCACTTTCCTTGGCAGAAATTGTGGGAATTTTTTTTCCACGGTAGAGACGTATTCCAGCGTCTTTAAGCCACAGAGACCTATTGTTACATGCATAAACCCACGGTTGAGGGATTCATACATGCAAGAAATACAAGTGGTTCTTAAGCGCACATCTGTTGGCCACCCTTGTAACCCCTCTTGGTACCCCTTCGAGTGGTAGCGCATCAGACAACACCTATGTACGGATCAACCTAGATTTCCTAAAAGCCCTCTTTACATAAACCGATCGACCGCCTGACTGTTATAGTGTCACCGAGAACAACACTTGAAAATATACTCTCTAGTACCTAGGTAGTTGGGTAGTATGGTTAAGGGTATGGTCTATCCTCCTTAGTTATTGCCCTGAGATATTGGGCCGAGTACTACTGTTGGACCCCGCATGTATATCAAAGAGCTATAGCACAGGGCAAACCCTTATTTGTAGAACCCTTGAATACCTAACCTTTGGGGGACATAAACATAAACAAATTAAAACAGACAAGATCTATTGCTGTGCAACTCTGTTTGGGTTTCCAAGTAAATACACATTTCTTTCTGGTTAAGCATTTGGAGATTTCATCGCTGCAATATTCTTCAGATTGGAGTATAACTCCGCAGGTGTAAAAAAAATAAAAAATAAAAAAAAAGTCTGGAAATTGTTTCACCATTATTTGAGACCTATTCCATTGGATTCATCTCTTCGCCCTTATCACATTCATCCATATGATTTTTCGGAAAAAAATTTGACCTCTCCCGCCCCTTTTCAGTTCACCCATCCTCATGGCCCATACCCGTAACCAAGACCTGGAAGCTCGCTTCAACACCTTGCAATCTGGTTTCCTCGAGACCCAAAAATAAGTGAAACAACTTAGTGCTATTGTTGCCTCCATCGATCCATCCATCAATACAACCATAAATACAACCATGCAATCCTCAATGGAGGAAGTCAAACATGAACTAACCACCCAGCTTGAATCTTTCTTTGCATCACTCTGCACCAAACTGAAGATCCCTACAGATGACCCTTTCTCTGATGCACCTCCAAAGACTGAAGGTGAGCATTCCTCCCATCCCCATACCTTTCAGCCCCATCACTTTCAATGTGACCTACACCTTCTGTGGGTGGATGTGACCAAATTTGATGGCTCAGGCCCCACTGGTTGGGTCACCCAAATGGAACATTATTTCTCTTTATATGACATTACAGATGACTTGGCCAAACTCCGATATGGTGTTCTCCATCTAGATCAAGAACGTTGGCAATGGAGAAAAACTTCTCGTCAAGGGTATATTGCTTGGACCCAATTTGTGTTTGAGCTTTATGAATGCTTTGACACTGACACCAACCATTTGGGCCATTTGACAAAGTTGAAACAATCAGGCATAGTAGAAGACTTCATAGCTGCCTTTGAGCGCCTGGATTTTCAAACAGAGGGCATGACTGATGCTTTCTTTTGAGAGTGTTTTATCAGTGGCCTCAAGGAGAAGATTCGGGCCCATGTTCTCATGGCTTGACCTTCGAGTTGGGTGGAGGCTACTAAAAAAGATAAGGAAACACAACAGGTTGTATCCTCTCAAAACCATAAACCCTCCTTTATCCCTCGCCCTAAACCCATAAATCCCACTACTCCCTCCGCCCCATTAAAGATCCAAAAATTGACCAGGGATGAAATGGCTGAACGCCAACTCAAAGGCCTTTGTTAGAATTGTGATGAAAAATATTTCTCGGGCCACAAGTGTAAGGAACAAAAGATTTTTATGGCCATCTCTGAGGATATTTCGGAAGAGGATGTTGAAACTCCCCTTGTGTCTGAGTCACCTGAAATCACTGACATAACCCCTCCCTCAAACCCTCTCGAAGTGGAACCAATCATTTCCCTCAATGCTCTCATTGGCTTCTCCCCCCCCCAAACCCTCAAGTTAATCTGTTACATCAAGCATCGAAAGGTCATCATTCTGGTTGATAGTGGAAGCACCCATAATTTTATTCATCGCCGCATTGCCCAAGAAACTCATTTCTACATCCATGTCGTCAACAATTTCCAAATCATGATTGTCAATGGTGGTTCCATGAAATGTGGAGGGCGCTGTGAAAATGTGTGTCTCCAAATCGGTGACTACCACCTAAAATCCCATATGTTTTCTATCGACATGGGCAATTGTGACATTGTGTTGGGTGTAGACTGGCTAAGGACTTTGGGTCCCATTCTCATGGATTTTAAGGCATTAACCATGCAATTCGACCAAGAAGGTCGCCAATATAAATTACAAGGCATCACAACTGGTTCACCTGAGGTCATTAGTTCCCATCGCATGGAAAATATGCTCAAAAAAGGTCATTCTGGTGTCATTGCCCAACTCCATGCCATACAAGCAAAAAAGACACCCCCAGTGCCAGAGGACCTCCCAGTCCTCCTTTCTAAACACCAAATGGTATTTTCCACTCCCCAAGGACTCCCTCCTTCCCACGGTGTTCATGATCATTCCATTCCCCTTGTACCCGGAAGCCTTCCTCCCAATATCCGTCTGTATCACCACCCCTTTTCACAAAAAAATGAAATTGAGAAAATGGTCCAGGAACTCCTTATTGCAGGCGTTATCTGCCCTAGTACGAGCCCTTACTCTTCTCCTGTAGTCATGGTCATGAAGAAAGAAGGTTCTTGGAGAATGTTTCTTGACTTTCGTGCCCTCAACAAACTGACCATTAAAGACGAATTCCCCATTCCCATTGATGACCTCCTGGATGAATTGAGTGGTGCCCAATTCTTTACTAAACTTGATCTTTTCTTGGGCTATCACCAGATCCGTATGAAGGAGGCAGACATTCCCAAGATGGCCTTTCGAACTCATGAGGGACACTATGAGTTTTTGGTCATGCCCTTTGGCTTGTGTAATGCCCCCTCCACCTTCCAAAGCCTCATGAATCATGTCTTCCATCCTTTTCTCCATCATTTTGTATTAGTTTTCTTTGATGATATCATAATCTATATCAAAACCTGGACATACCATATTACTCATGTGGATTGAGTTCTCCATCTATTCTCTCAGCACAAACTTTTCCTGAAATAGTCTAAATGTGATTTTGGTGCCTCGGAAGTAGAATACTTGGGTCATCTGGTTGGCAAGGATGGCGTTAGGGTGGATCCGAAAAAGATTGAAGCTATGCAAGACTGGCCGCATCCAAAGACTCTCAAAATCTTGCGTGGATTTCTTGGCTTAACAGGGTATTATCGCAAGTTTGTTAAGAATTATGGAAAGATTGCAGCACCTCTCATGACTCTCCTCAAAAAGAACTCTTTCACTTGGACTCCAGCCGCTGCTCAAGCTTTTCAAACCTTGAAGACGACCATGTGCACCACTCCAGTTCTGGCCCTTCCTGATTTCACAAAGACCTTTGTGTTGGAATGTGATGCCTCGGGGAAAGGAATCGGTGTTTTCCTTATGCAAGAGGGTCGACCTTTGGCTTTCACCAGTAGATAACTATCTGAAAGGAATCTGGGCAAACCCATCTATGAAAAGGAAATGTTGGCTATTCTGCATGTTGTTGATCTGTGGCGCCCTTATCTCTTGGTGCAACGTTTCTAAATTAAAACAAACCATCAAAGCCTCAAGTACTTTCTAGAACAACGCATTTCCTCCCAGGAGCAACAAAAATGGGTTACTAAGATCTTTGGATATGATTATGAGATCATTTACAAGAAGGGAAAAGACAATGTGGTGGTGGATGCACTGTCCCAAAAATATGAAGAAGAAGGATCCCTTTTTTCTCTTTCCTTCATTGTACCAGATTGGCTCCAAGCTGTGTTCCAGGAATGGCTACAAGATCCCAAAAGTTCGCATCTGATCCAACAATTGCAGACCAATGCTCCATCTCCCCCAGGGTACTCTTGGCTCCAGGATGAGCTTCAATACAAAGGTCGTTTGTATTTAAGTAAATAATCAAAGATTAAATCCACGGTACTTTCTGAACTTCATCCTACACCGACAGCAGGGCACTACGGGTTCACCAAAACCTATGATAGGGTCAAACGTTCCTTCTTCTGGGATGGTATGAAACAAGACATTCGTAATTTTGTCGTTGAATGTGAGGTGTGTCAATGCAACAAGGGAGAAATAGTCAACTCTCCGGGCATACTACAACCGCTTCTGATTCCACCTACTATTTGGAAGGATATATCTATGGACTTTATTACTGTCTTACCCAAATCGATAAATAAATTAGTCATAATGGTGGTTGTGGATCGCCTTTTCAAGTATGCTCATTTTTGTGCTCTTCAACACCCATTTACTGCATCCACAGTGGCTCAAATTTTCATGGACCAGGTATTCAAGCTTCATGGCATGCCCCACTCTATTGTTTATGATCGTGACCCAACTTTCACAAGCAATTTTTGGCAATAACTGTTTAAGCTACAGGGCACCCAAATGCATCTAAGCACAACTTATCATCCCTAGACTGATGGTGAAACGAAAGTTGTCAACAAGTGTTTGGAAACAAATCTAAGGTGTTTTTCCTCTGAAAAGCAAAATCAGTGGGCTCAATGGTTACCCCTAGCTGAATGGTGGTACAACACTTCCTACCATACAGCTACACGCATGACTCATTTTGAAGCAGTATATGGACAGAAGCCCCCTTCAGTTCTCTCATACTTACCGGGTACCTTGAAGGTCCAAGTGGTTTACCAAACACTTACAGTTTGAGAGGATATTCTTCATACCCTCAAAGAGAACTTGGTCATGGCATAGAATCACATGAAGAAATAAGAAGATCAAGGTCTCTTTGAACATTAATTTGCATAAGGGGATCAGGTGTTTCTGCGACTGCAACCATATAAGAAAACTTCCCTCAAGGTCGAGCAGTGTCAGAAGCTAGCACCCAAACTTTATGGTCCTTATACAGTTCTCAAGTGTGTGGGACAAGTCGCCTATCAGTTAGCTCTGCCCAGTCAGTCAAAGCTACATCTTGTTTTTCATGTTTCATGCTTAAAGAAGGTGATTGGAACTAGGTGCCAAATTCAAACCAACCTTCCCAAGTTAGCTGAAGAAGGATCCATTTGGCTACATCCAGAAGAAGTTTTGGACCAGCGTGAGCATAGCCTGCGTCAGCGAACCATCAAGGAAGTGCTAGTCCAGTGGAAAGATACAACTCCAACAGATGCCACTTGGGAACCAACTACCATTCTGCAGTAGTTTCCACATCTCAAGCCTTGAGGACAAGGTTGTTTCTAAGGGGGCGAACATGTTAGGGTCCTAACCCGCACATAGGTAGATCAATATATTCGGATGTAATAAAGGTCAATATTAATAAGTCCTTTCAATAAAATAGAATAAGGTGGATGTAAGAAGACCTAATAGAAGCTTTCGCTTCTAGAAGGATCTTCCTCTAGATGTTTCTCTTGATAGACATATTTAGTATAAATAAGGGTCGAGGGAATGAAAACCCTAGCTTGTTCATTTCTTTCTCAATACACATGCAGACCCTAGGGTCGAGGGAATGATAGACATGTGTTTGTTCATTTGGTATAAGCCTCTGCATATAAGATGAAGAAGAATTTTTGTCTTCCATTCCAAGTAGTTATGAGGCGTGAGAAGTATTTCTGGTGAATAATCCATCTTTTTGTTGTCTTCAATCTTTTGTACCTGCAAAAAATGATTTGGTGTAGATTTTGCTTAGCAGTCCATCGGTTCTGATACCATGTAAATGTGTTGAACCTGCACATAATATATCTAGCTAGAAAATACTACACACATTTGCAGAGAAAAATTAAGAAAGAAGAAGCAAGATAGAAATAATGGAAGGATTCTCATTAGCCGTATTCCACACTCAAAGAGTGAATAATTTACAATATATATAGAATAAATTAGTAACTAATGATCTATAGTGGTGGTCTATATTGATCTGGACACACACCAATAGTTACAAGAGTAAAGTGCCACCTAGTATAGTCTCTTAGGCAGTTATGGGAGTGAACTGCCACCTAGCTGAGTTAACTAGTCAACTAGTCTTCAGTTAACTGACTAAACAAAGAGTAGTGAGTTGGTGATGATCCCAATGTTGCATGGTGACAAAACCAATGCAACATCTAAACTCAACTCAACTAGTCAAACTGAAGTGTCAATTGAAAGAGAATATTCTCCCCTAAAGTATAGGAGACTAGATAATGACTAGTTATGACTAATAAACAAGGAATAAACTTAGGAAAAAAAGGCTTGGGTCAAATTTGTTTTGGGCCGCCCGGTGACTTGAACCTGTGACCTATCCTCCTACAATGACTAACCCAAATAACGCTAATCGATCAGGCTACCATGTTCCTTGTCTATAAAATTGGCACATATTTTATTTAAGTTGATATGTGTCAGTGTATAAGGATAAGCGCATGGTCGAAGGGCCTAGGCCACCGACCAAGACACATATGATGTGACAGAGGCATCGGTGCATCCCAATCCACAAGTATATGATGTCTATGAGGAGGAACATGAAGAAGAGGAGGAACATGAAAATGGGATGGGGGAAAGGATCCATCGCCACTACCAACACCACACGATGACCACTAGAGAAAAGAGTCAAAGATAGAAAGATCCAGATATCATCATCCCAAGAACAAAGACATTAATCAATTTGTTATTCAGGCACTAACATAGGAATACTTGGAGAAGATTAGTGACCAGATAAAAGAATTCACCAACGACGAATTTCAACGTGTAGCACAATAGCACAAAGAAATGAACAAACACATGCAGACACATATGACATAATTGCAACAACTATTAGAAGCCGCAAATATCACTTCACGGTGAAAAATGAAAAATGAACCAACAACTAGCACGACCAATACTAGAGAGGTCAGACCCATAATCTCCCAGTCCTTGGAAGTCACAGGGGAGAGAAGGATAATCAAGCTAGTAGCAGGAGAGGTTGAGATCCCCACAATTGAGATGCAAGAGAAGACCAATGCATTAGGTGACATAGATTTAGTGCTATCTCAACTACCAATGGATGTGTTGCAAGAGATACAGATGGGTGTAACAAAAGAGCTAAACGTACACATCGAGAAGACATTTACTAAGCTAGTAAATATCATAGCAGAAAAAGTGGCCTTAGAGACAAAATACAACAAATTCAAAGAAGAGCGTGATGAGGCTGCGCAAAAAGTCGAATGAATACAACATGTATTTGAGCGAGTCTACCAAGAAATTCTAGAAACACATGATGTGAAGGAGGCCCCGGTGGAAGATTAGGTCACTAAGATAAGTGAATCCATTAAGGGCTTCCACGCTTGCATAGTGGATCTAGAAGCACACGTAACACCAAGTATGCCACCTAAAGTGAGGGAGAGAAGGAAGCAAACTACGACCATAGCGATCGACAACATAAAAAATCTAGAAGTATATTGCACACAACTATATATAGAAACTATGGGTGTTTAGACACAATTGAATAAAGACAAGGTCCAACAAGAGATAAGCCAGAGGATTCACACTATGTAGGGGAAGGTGCAAAAATTACAAGTAGAAATGGGCACATTTCCACCAGGAGAGGTGGTAATTGTGATGAATGAAAACATAAAGTTGTATTCAGAAATGAATCATATCAAGGTGGACCAATAGAACTGTGCACAACAGATAATATTTTTGCAAGAAGAAGCATACAGAGTGACAATGACCCTCAAAGTGGCTCAAGGACTCATCAAGAAGGCAACTGAAGAAGGTATCGAGAAGGTGCAAGATCGTGTGACAACCAAAATAGTCGATAAAATTTTGCAGAAGGAACTAGAGGTCAAGGAAAAAGCCGCAACAACAAAGGAATTCTTCGACACATTTATGACACACTAGAAATATGCCTGAGTGGCTTGGGATGAGCCACATGTGAGTGTTGGGGGCTTGTTGGAGAGAAATTTTGGATAAATTTTTGGATTTGTTCCAAAAGGAAGTAGAAGAGAAAAAGGAAACCATAATATGGACCAAAGTGTCCGACAAAGTGTATTCCAAGGAGTGCAACAAAAGGATTTGTGATGGTGCAGCATGCATAAGGCGAAAAACAGTTATAAACTGTAGGGTTTGGGGACATTTTTTCCACTTTTGTAACGGGTTTTCAGGGACACTTTTTCCACTTTTGTAACCATCCTATCCCTATTGGTATGTATAAATATGTAAGGAAATAGTCTGGAAAGAAGTATCTGTGATGGTGCATGTAAGTTGCAAATAAGTTTTGGGTGAGGGAGTTGAGTGAGGGAAGAAATCTATAGTATGTCTGAGGAGTGAACTCGCACTACAACGTAATGACTAGGAAGGGTTGGGATGATATTATTGTTGCATATTTTGTAGCACAATGCGTAGTTGTAAGAAATATATTAATGAATACTATAAGAAGCCATTTGTTGTGGACATAGCCCAAGTTGGGTGAACCGCATAAATTTGTGTGTTATGATGTGTTTGCAATATGTGTTGTTTTCTAGGTTATGTTGAATGTATGGATCACATATGATGATGTAATGTTGCGTATATATTATGTTTCATAACAAATTAAATGTTAGCAATGAGAACTGCACATGTAAGTAAAGGGTTTGAATGATGCCTCACTTCCCCTCAGCACTGCAGAACCTTGGATCCTACAACCCCTCTAGATGCCTTAGGTGAGACTTCACTTGCTCTATAGGTGATGTTGAAAAATCTGATATCTAAGGGTTTTTTTGGTATTTTAATGATTAACCTCGGGTGTTCCCCCTACACACCAACACCGATATTTTATAATGATGGATATATCACAACACTTTTCACATTTAATCAGGTTATAGCCAGGTTTGGGGTTTCGAGAGAGATTGTCACTGATCATGGAAGTCACTTCTAGAATCATATGATGTATGAATTAGCATCAAAACTGGGTGTTAGGCAGGAGCACTCTTCTCCTAAATATCCCCAGGCTAATGGTCAAGTCGAAGCCATTAACAAATATTTAAAAACTATTTTGAAGAAAACCATCAACTCAGCCAAATCGAATTGGCATTTGATGTTATATCCGGCCTTATGGGCTTACCGAACCTCTATAAAAACTGCAACTGGATTCTCTCCTTTTCAACTTGTTCATGAGTCGAAGAATTTTTTCCTATTAAATGCAAAATCCTTTCTCTTAAAATTAATGTTGAGCTCCTACCAGACACGACTCAACTTGAAGAACACCTCATTTACTTAGAGCATCATGACGAATGACGTCAAGACAAGGCCTTAGAAAATGAAGTGCATAAGAAACTTGTCAAGTCTCATTACAACAAGTTTTTTCATCCGATGGTTTTATCCGAAGGAGACCTTGTTTTGGTCTATGACCAAGGCACGGATGCCTTGGGGGTAAGAAAGTTCAACCTTATGTGGCACAATCCATATATCGTATGACATGTGTTGGAAAAAGGGTCTTACGAATTAGCATATTTTGAAGGAACTGTGTTGTCAGAGCCCATAAATGGGTTCTACATCAAGAAGTACTATACTTGAGCTCAATTTCCCAAGTATTAGTTCTTTTGTAATTATTGCTTATCTTTTGTATATAGCTTTGTCTATACATTTTTTTATTCCCGTGTCATTGATTTGTGTGCTTCTGCTGCATGGAAGATGCCATAGGAGTCATCATTTTATGTCAGATTCATAGATGGTGTCAGTCACCACACACAAAACCTTGCTTCCGCTGCCTAGGTAATTTATTCTCCTACTAACCATCTAGTCTCCCCTAGAAGTGTTTGTATCGGGGCTACTACTAATAATGTAGCTCAGTATAGTTTTGTGATTGAGCTTTTATGAATTGCTTTGTCATATGTCATTCAACACTTCAAGTTTATTTGGACTCTCAGTTGGTCATGTCACAATTGAGTGATCTATATCATATTCACGTTTCGATATTGTTACGTCGCTTCCTTAGAGTATGTCTTCAGGAACGATCTTTTGTGCTTATTACATATATACATGTTCCAAGGAAATTTAATGTAGTAACTGATGCATATGCTAATTACATTATAGATTGGAATTTGTCTCATCAATAACACAAGCACACACAATATACACATGTAAATATTCATATATATATATATATATATATATGTGTGTGTGTGTGTGTGTGTGTGTGTGTGTGTGTGTGTGTCCAAAAATAGGTCCATAGTACAAAAACTGGGCTATTATCCTCGAATATTTATAAAAACAAAATGGTTCCATTATAACATGAAAGTCTAGGCCTAAGGCTAGTGATCCCTATCATACCAAAATACAGTGTTCGCTAAAAACTAGAAAACTTAGACCCATGTTTGGGGTACTCCAACAACATGACGTTGCATCCCTACTTTCATATCATCTATGGTGGCCATAGGGACATAGCATGTGAAAGCCTCCATGTTTCTACTCACGCTCATGAGTGTTCTAGTTGCATCATCACTGGACTCTCCTCCGCCTCTTCCTCGATGAATGTGTCATGGGAGACCCACTGGTCTCACTAGTGCTCTATATGCACATCCAAGGGACATTATTTAGTAATATGGATATTACGAAAACAAAATAGGTTAAATTTTTCCTTTTAATAAGCTAAATCTAATAAAAAATTAAAAAATTAAATAATACAAAAGACAAAAATTACCTATATCTCCATAGTTTTTCTTTTTATCCTTAATCGAACTAATATTCAAAGGTGTTGTAGTGTTTTGGTTTCCTTTTCAGGTTGTGGAAGCATAATTTGGGTAGTTTTTGGTCCATTTAAGGTTGACCGAGTCTTTTTCAAGACTTGGGGCATGCAATGTTTTCGCATAACTAGAATTTTGGAATAGGTTTTATACACCTTGCACTTCTTGCATTAACAGTTGTGATTTCCACTTAGCCCTAGGGTTGATCCCATTAAATTACGACATGAACCCATCTATATTCTTTTATATTTCTTTTGTTGATGGTAGAACCTACCTTCCTTGGGAATCCTAGTTTAGAATCCCTTTGCATTCTGGTGCTCATGCTGCAATTTTTATTTTAGGCTCGGGTGTCTTGTTTAGTCCCACCATGAATTTGCATTGAAGTTGTATATCTTATTCTCAATATTTTTCCAGACATTGCCTATGGGACTCCCCCTAACGTAAGTTGTTACTTATGTCATTAATTTTTTGGATTCTTCAACTTGTATTGTTCTCTTTATTGGCATATAGAGTAGGTTCCATTCCTCCTGCACAATACATCTATCTGTATTGACCACATATATACCACAGGGTCAACCCCATTTGTTAGTGGCACTATACCCCTCAAGCTACTTAAAGGTGTCTCTTATAGATGGTAGAGCTTACCTCTTCATGGGTGTCTTAGTTAGTAACTCACTATCCTTTTGACACCCATGGTGCAGTCTTTTCCATAGGCTCGAAATCCATGTGTAGTCCCGCTATGTCTTTGCATTTAAGCCTCATGAATTCTTCTCAATCTCTTTCTGGATAATGTAGACATGGGGCTTCCAAAACATTTTTGAGTTGTAATTGCATTGTATATTAATCATTCGTGCTTCTAGCCCTAATTTCAGCTTCAGCTTGCTATTGTTAAACCATTTTCTTATGCATTCCTAATAGTTACTAGCCTTGCAATTTATGACTTTGCGACTCGACACCTTTATCCCTAGAGGAGAAATTTCCTTGAATATCTTTATCATGTACATGTTTCCTTGCATTGAGCATAGGTATGTTCCTTGTGCTATGAAACTAGTTTTCTTTCCCATGACACTAATTTCCTCCACTGTTTTGTAACATTATTTTATTTTTTTTCAAGATTTAATAACATGCAAAAGACAAAAAAATAAAAAATAAATAAAATGAAGGGGGGAAAGGGTTTATCTCTTTATTTGGCAACAATTTTTCACCCTTGAACAATGCACAATATTTGAGTCGGTATCTCAATATTTTGGGTTTAGTATGGCTTTAGGATACTTTTTTCTCGTTTTTTAGTATAATATCCTCTGGTTCGTTATTCCTCTAACCATATGGAGCGTTTGTCGATGCCTCATGTATAGTAAATGTATCCCATTTTATAATCCATACTTCCTAAGTCACATAATGTGTCGTGCTTTTGTTCAAGGGAAGTTTCATCCTGAGACAACCATTATGTAGAAAGTCTATGACCTTTCAAGTCAACCTTCTTGTGTCATTCAAGTATATCTCATCATCACAAGTATGTTTGTATCTCGCTCGTGCTAGTATAGAATGTCCCCATTGACTTCTTGTTGGTAGGTCTATTCTTATCAACTCCAACACATTGCTCTGAGAGTATGACCTAGAGTTTCACTCTGGTCCTATTTCCATCATTGATAGGTGACCTTGCACTCAACAGATGAAAAACCATCATTGGTCATTAACTGAGTGATTTCCCTTGTGTTCTACATCATTAAAAATCATAACACATAGGGATTCATGTGGTACCTTGGTCTCCATATAACTACATTGGTGGATTCCTTGTATTTGTCAGTGGTCTTCATTATTGACTACTATTAAGAGAGTGTATGTCATGCTCTATTCCATTTGGTGCATGTTGGAGTCATACCTCAGTGTGGTCCTTACAATCTGTTTGTCTGATTCATTCGAAACCTTTGGCTTTCTGCTACCCCTCGTGCTAGATGATGCAAGATTACTTAATGTATTCCTTCCAACTAATCTCTTCTTATTGACTGCTGACATCTTTCTCTGGAAAAAGGATCTAGATTTATTTGTGGTACCTTGGGGCTTGCAGTCATCAATGGCAGGTTCCCTCACTATTGATAGTGGGAATACATCAATGTCCCTGGATTGATAGATTCTACTTGGTGTTCGACACCAACCCATTTATTCACACTTGTTAGATTGTACCATGGTACCTTAACACCCATTTTCATCATCAATGGGTTGTCTCCCATTTTTTAATGGTATACATCAATGACCAGTAATCAAATGGTGTCCCACTATGTTCAGCCCCAACATATCTATTCACATAGTGTAGACTCGTACCATGAAAAATCATTTTGAAGACTTTATGTGAAGTACGAGCATCACATATTTTGTGCTCCTACCCGACATATATTGTACTGTTGGAATACTGAGAGAGGGGGGTGAATCAGTATGTTATATAATCAATATAACATGAGAAGTATAAATTAACAGAGCATAATAGAGATCCACAAAAACATAGTACACACAAATTTACGTGGAAACCCAAATGGGAGAAAACCACAAAATGATTTTCTTATTTATCAAAAGAATACATTCATTGGAAGCACAAACTTCTCAATTCTCTAGATACAACTAGAAGGAGGATACAACCCCCTATTTATAGGCTCCAACTTGAAGGAATCTACAACTCCCCGAATTCTCTAGCTCCAACTAGAAGGATGCTACAACCCCCTGATTCTCAGGCTCCAACCTGAAGGAATCTCCAACTCCCTCTATTCTCTGGAACCAACCGGAAGGAGACTACAACCCCCTTTCCTTGCACCATACTACCACCATGAAATATAAATGTAGACCAACTGTTATTGTCACTGTCATTGTCACATCAACTTGTCACTGTATTTGACCTGCCAACCTATCATTGTGTATGACCTTTCACTGTCATTGTACCATCAACCTGTCTCTGTCACTGTATCATCAACTTGTTATACCAAAACCTGTATCATACCATACATCAATTGTGTACCAAAAAATGTAGTATAACACGCATCAATCATGTACCATAAGATATGCCAAATGTAGATAGCATAACATCATATAACATGTACTTGAGCATCAATCACATATCAAACTTGTACCATATACCATAGAATCAATCATGTATAGACATGTACCTTATCATAAATTAAGTTCCTCAAATAACCAAAACATGTGCCTCATCCATATACCACCACACATCAAGTGTATACCTCAACCATACATCCACATTTCAAAGTTGAACCATAACAGTCATTTCATAACTAGATACAATAATATACCTCTATTAACCATGTAGCCAAGATGTGTTGATACTGAGAGGGGAGTGAATCAGTATCAAGTACAATTTAAAAACATTTTCAAATTATATTTCAACCAGATTATATATTCAATTATATCCAATGAGCAATGAACAATAGTAGAAGAGTTACACCAATACACCACAATACACCATGCACAATATATGAGAAATAATCAATAGTTATTGTTCAAGGGAAGTAATGAATTCCAAGGGCAGCTATAGCTTCCAAATATAAAGGGAGGGATAAACCTCCAAAAGGAATATACAATCCTCCAATATCAAGAGATGGTTTACCTCTCCATCCTTGCCCCTTCCTTCCACCAAAGAATATATGAGAGATAATAAAACTTTACATTAAATTATCACCATCAACCAACCATCACATATGAACCTAATAATGCTTCCTGAGACTTATTCAACTTTTGCAATTATTCACTTGTTGGAATACTTTGATACTATAGATAATGTTACTTAATGTATTCTCTGAAACCCCTCCAAGTTTCACTCCTTGAATCCTCCCAGAAAATGAGTTATAAAGAAAATGGTAGACCTTATTCAATTTTGGTTTATTCATGAGAGAACACTTGTACATAATTCCCCGCACTCAATATTTAACATACGATTATGAAATTCATACACAAAAAAATAAAGCCCGTACTCTTTCCAATGCAATTGGTCTCACTTCATTTGGATTCCCTATGAATATGTTATGACCGTTTTAACTGGAACACCTGTTTATGACTAGCTTCTGGACTAGTCAAAAACCCTATCTTCCACAGAGTGTATCTCCAAAATTATAGTGAATAAAGAGCTGAAATTTTTACCACAGGAACCTAGATATGTCTTCTCAATATCCTCCAAATTTCACCATCTGAATCATTCTAGAAACAAAGCTATATCGAAAATGGTAATATGACCTATAAATAACATACCTTAGAAAACATCACCAAAAGACTTCATCTCCTTATTCATTAACAAACTTGTGTGTGTTTTGTTGGAACACATCTATTTTTCAAATACTCCAGTTACCAAAGTTTGAAGCCACCCACTCTTTCGAATAATAAAAGCGATAACCATAAACCTCAAATCTCAGATTTCAGGATTCCGCAGATCTAACGGTTAAACATATCAAATCTCTCAATGTCCTGACATGCGAAATAACAAAGTTGGGTTAAGTTTAATCATGATCATCGAAGAATTACACAACGATTATCACTATTTTAATGCACCAGGAGTCACGCCTCGAGCGAACTTCGAATGTCTGATGTGCGAAGTTGTGAAAGTGACTTAAGATAAACTTGGTTAATTACAAGACTAATGATATTTAACGTTAGTTAATTGGTATCACGACTTCGTGACTCGACGATTTTACCTTATAATGCCACCTTTGTAACCTCGATACTCGAGGTCGCGAAATTTATAAACTAATCACGATCAATTAAAAACTTAAGTATGATCAAAGTAAATTAACCAAATCGCAATATCGCAAATTTGGGGTTCATGGCCTAAGACTAAGAATAAAATCGTCCGAGACTACGAACGTCGAAAAAGGATTAAGAACTAATTGCGATTAATTAAAGGATTAAACAGGATTAATTAATATCTTAAACAACCTTTAACCTATGAATATTATGGGTAAAGAATTAAATGTTTCTATGATCATCCCAAGTCATGAAATATCAAACATTTATGGCATTTATAAGTGAATTAGGGAAATGATTGAAAGTAAGATCTTGATTTATTTCCAAATCTTTCCATTAAAAGAATTAAATGTTGTGTCAACAACGACCCGCACAGACTCGAGTACTCTAAGCGAAAGAATTTCCGTCATTATTTGAATTTCATTCCAGTTTCACAGAGCCAGTTTAGCGAGATAACCATTGTTTGTATTTTCATCCTTTGTAACAGGAAATATAATCTCGAGATTTTATATCATGGCTCCACGGAAAACGCCAAAAAAAGATGGTGAAAGTTCCGGTCAAAGTTCGGATATTATTTATGATACCTCGCCTAGAAACATCGACATAGTCAAAACATGGATACAAGTTTTCAACATCTTGCAATACGAGATGATAAACTACCCAGACGACTCAAGCGACAATGAGAAATATGACTTGTGTATCAAATACAAAGTGGTCGCTCAATCGAAGATGCAAAAGATAGCAACAAGGCCATGACTTTTCCCCTATTGTGATATGGTTAAATGGGCGTTAGACCACGTAGATATCCTGACTAGGACAATATTTAATGCACAGAAGGTGGATGTTGGGACATTTAGGCCAGAGCATCTACAGGCGATGTACAAATTGTACCCCACACCCAATTTTACTTACAATGCCGAATTCTTAGAGGGTTTCAAAAAGAAAGAATGCAAGCAATTTGGAAAAAGATTATTCGACCTGATCAAAGATTGGTTCTCATGCCTTGAAAAGTTCAGAACAGACACTCATGGTATATACGCAATCTCTTCGTTACAACTACAATTTATGTATATAGCGATGATGGTATGCAAGCTTTATTGAAGAGAGAATACTATGCATTTTTTTCTCCCATGGGTATCGCTTATCCACACAGTAGTAGAGGGGTACTCTTTCGACTGGGCTAAATTGTTGTCAGACAGTCTGGCAAGCCAAGTTATAGAATATCAAGCACAAAGGGTGAGTGGGAAAGCAACTTCATTTTTCATGTCTGCTTACATTATGGACGTTGTTTTCTTCATGACACCTTTTCCATTAATGAGCTGGAGTTGGACTCCAAATAACGCAGATCCTATTCATGTGTACCACTCCAAACTCTGGGAAGATAAAGCCAAAGACTTCGTCTATGATATTTTCAACTATGTAATGGTACCAATGTATGTCACTATCTTCGGCCATCCACCTCCCAGGATTTCAAATAAAGTCGTGGAAAACTTAAACAACGTGGCAGACTAGCACATAGAAGAAAAATTCTCATATATTAGGGTTTTTGGCTGCTCTGTTCCCCCATATGCCCTGCCTCTATTCTTACCAGACAAGCTAGTGTGTCGATAAATCACCAGGAAAACTGTTCTCGGCGGGATAAGCAAAGAACTCAAAGGAGTTCAAAAAAAGGTATGGCCATCCTTTCCCATACACATTGGTACATATTCTTTATTAGATTTCATCCATGCCAAAGTAGAGGCCATGAACTTGGAGGAAATGAAACTAGTATACATTGAATTTAAGAAACACGATCCTCATAAGTTTGTGGGTAACCATATGGAAAGTTGTGGTCTAAAAATATATGAGCACGAAGATCCCCCCCATGACGAAATGTTTCAAGGAGTGAGATCCTACTCAAAAGTATTAAGTCGGGTTCGAGCTCTGCTTCCCAGAGAGATGGTTAATTTCTACAAATTCTAGGAACACCGAAGAAGTGGCCTCCCCAAAGTTTTGCAAGGAAAAACCTCAAAACCTCCAGGTACACAACAAATATAAGCCCAAGGTTCAATGGATACCAATCCTAGCAAACAAAAAAATTAGGAGAACACAGAGGAAATTGAGACCTCAAAACAGGAAACCAAGATCCCAAGCCAAGAAGAAAGACTCCTAGAGATAGATAGACTAGTTAATCAAGTCAAGGAATAAATAGAGACCCCCTCAAAAGGGGTAGGATACGTACCCTTGTCTCCATCAAATCAATCAGGCACTGATGCTATCATGAAACAAGCATCCAAAGAAATTGGCAGTCCCATTCCATCTGTTACACCCTTACAATATACAAAGGGAAACCCTGATGTAGGGATAACATTTAAAGAGGATTTAACACCTATCTCTATAGAAGAATTGCCTCCTAGCGATTTATTTTTTAGCAAGAAAAGGAAGGTCATGGTGAAGCGAGAAACGTACCAAAAAGCAGGTGCAACAGCTAAATATTACAGAATATTAACGGATGGAGAAGCCTTAGAAGAGGAAGAATTTGTCAATGAGATAGCAGGAACATTGGGGCCTTATGCAATGACCAACCAATATTCAGTTGGAACCTTGAAGGAATGGTTGAAACAAAAGGACCTGTTGATTAGCAAATTATAGACTTAGATAGCAGCTGTAGAGACGAATGCCAGGAATGGGGCATACAAAGACTTTGAAAAAACCAGAGTAGCCGACTAACAGGAAATCGAACAGCTCAAATCCGATCTCGAACAAATGCATCAGACGACTCAAACGAGCCAAGCACAGGTAGATCAACAAGCGGAGATAATAAAACAACTGCAATCTAAATTAAATTCTACTGAAATCCAAGTCATAGATATAAAGGTATTCCAAACTCAAGCAATGGAAATACGAAAGAATATAGAAGCATCTCAACGAAGTCTACTTACTAAAGTAGAAATCATCTAGGATCATTTTCAGTTGATAGATCAAGCCTTAGAAAAAATCACCTTAAGAGAGAGAGAAGATAAGGTGGCTCGAAGTACTTTCCATGAGGCTATTATATCAATGGAGAAAGAGGAAATGGTCATCACTTCTAGATTATCCATTCGAGAACAAACCAGAGGTAACATCCTGCTAAAGGCATGGGAACACAATATAGCAGAAAACAAAAAAATGGATAAAGAGGTGAGAGATTCTTGTGAAGAAATATTTGGTCTAATAAATAAAAAATTGTTAGATATTGATAAGGAAAGTAGCTATGGAACGTTGGGTAAAATAAATATAGTCGAACATCTGCTTGATATTAAGGAAAATGAGGAAAGAGACCAAGTTGAACTATCTCAGGTAAGACAGGTTAACATTTCTCAAGTAGATAAATGGTTAATAAATCCAAATCCACAACTACTATCTATCATCATAGAAGATAGACAAGTAGGAGAAAGATTGCCACAACTGGAAAATAAAGGTTACATATTTGAGGCAAATGACCAAATAGAGCCTTCCAAGTCGATAACACAGTTGGTAGAAAGGTGTCTTGAATGTATTAAACATGGGAAAGGATGTTAAGTCCTAATATTGGCTCATTACCCCTTAATTGGGGCATATTATATTAGTAATGTTATTTTATTTATGTTGGCTTTAGGCCATTATTTGCAATTATACATCCTAGTCTCCTATATATACCAAGGAGACATTTTCATTTTGAATCATCTTGTACTTGAACATTTAAGTGGGGTAAAAGGAGATTGCCCCCTCGAAGAGGCTTATTATCTGAAATTATCTCTTTTTCAAGGCGTTGAGTACTTTTTATGAGGTTTTTCTATGCTATATTGATATTTGGTTCTTAACATATGGTATCAGAGCTCAAGGTCTAGAATAACCTATGTCTAGAATATCCTCCAATTTGGTTCTTAACGAAGTCTACTTACTAAACTCTGAGACACCTTGGAATTTTCGCTATAACTTTTTTTCTACAACGTTTCAGAAGGAACGGCTTGGAGGATATTTATTTCACGGATCAAGGTACGTTGGGTTCAAAATTCATCTCCTGAGGTCTTATAATTTCGGATATACAACCTGTACAAGATAGGGTTCTGGAATCATCCTAAACTGAGTCATTGCAAAATTTTCACTATAAAAATATTCTGAACGTTTCAGACCCTAAACTTTGGAGGCTATTTACATAAATTAGTAAGGTATCTGTGGTAAAAATTTAAGCTTTTGGGTCATCTTAAATTTGTTTATACACCCTGTGTAAGATAGGGTATCTGACTAGTCCTATTGACTAGTCTCAAGAAGGTGTTCCAGGTAAAACAATCATAACTTCTTCCTAGAGTATCCAAATTGAGTGGGATTGGTTTCATTGGATTTTGGACAGTCTGTAGTATTTCTGGTGTGATTTTAAGAATTTCATGTCAATTATTTTGTGCAGGGCATGCTATACAAGTGAGATCTTCTGGAAAGGACAAAAATCAGCAAGTTGTGGGGAAGTTACCGTAAATTCCACTTAGCACATCCAATTTTGATCAGACCTGTGGCATTGCAGAGAAGAAATATCAGATAACTAAATAAAAGAAAGTTTCATACCTAGAAGGGCCAAAACTTGGGAGATACAACATAAGAAAGATTTTCTAGCAGAACCATCTCAAGATGAAAACGTAGAAGCAATTTCGTCTGAAGAGTTGACTCCCACGATATCGTGTAATGCATTGGATGGAATTAGCACTCCTCAAACCCTCAATATCGAAGGATACATCAAAAAGAAAAATATATTAGTCCTAATTGATTATGGAATTACTCATAATTTCATTCACTATAAATTAGCCAAATCTCTCAATTGCTTTGTATATCCAGCGCCAGAGTTTCAAGCAATGATTGCAGATGGAGGAACTATCAATTTCTCAGGAAAATGCAATAATATCAATCTTAATATGGGGGAATATGTAATGAATAGTCCAATTATTGCTATACCCATGGGTGGTGTAGATGTTGTACTAGGAATCCAATGGTTACAATCATGAGAAACAATGGCTTTTAATTTTCAAGAACTTTTCATGAAATTTTCATTGGAAGGAAAATAAATTGAGTTAAGAGGTATCACAGGGAAACCCAGTAAGGTGATAAGCTCTAAGGGCATGAAAAAATTATTGAAAAAGGGGCATCAAGGCATTATTGCACAATTATGCTCACTAGATGTTCAAACATCTAAGCCATCTATTCCTCAAGATCTCCAAAGGATCATTGATAAGAATTCCAAAGTAATTGAAGATATTCCCAAAGGTCTTCCACCCACTCGAAATCATGATCATGAAATTCACCTAATTACTGGGAGTGTTCCTCCTAACATCAGGCCATAAAGATACCCTTACGTCCAGAAGAGTGAAATTGAGCGCATGGTTGAACAAATGTTAGAGGCTGGCATTATTAGACCTAGCCAAAGTTCTTACTCTGCACCAATGGTAATGTGCGACATGTTGACAAGGTACTACAACTACTAAAGGAGAAACAACTATATGCCAAACCATCCAAATGTTTCTTTGGAGTAAAGGAGGTAGAGTATTTGGGTCATATTGTATCTCATGAAGGTGTCAAGGGAGACCCTAACAAGATTAAGGCCATGATGGACTAGCCGATTCCAAAAACATTAAAGAATCTTAGAGGATTTTTGGGTTTGACAGGTTACTACCACAAGTTTGTTCGGAACTATGGAAGAATAGCAGCACCTTTAATGACACGAACTAATAAGGATGCATTTTCATGGACTCCAGAGGCAACTAAAGATTTTGAACAACTTAAAGAGGTGATGTGTAAAGCTCCTATCTTGACCACTCCAGATTTCACAAAAACCTTTATTGTGGAATGTGATGCCTCGGGAAATGGAATTGG
>ML786671.1:285600-321997 GCA_009831015.1 Picea engelmannii
ATCAATCGTATTCAATCAATGATAACAGAAATATCCCAATATACACAAATGAACAGAATGACCACATACACTGAGATCGATTTAACAGAGTAATAAAACCTTCTTTACAAACTTGAATTCGCCCATAGATAGTTTACAAAACATAGATGTATCTCTGCACATGCTCCTGGAATTAGATTCTGAGCTTCTCCTTTTCATCTACATTCAAGCTTCTTCCTCGAGCTCTGTGAACTAACCCTCATCTAGAATAAACTGGATTAAACTAGGTTCAGCTATCTAATCATCAACCAAAACTTGTATTTATATTACAGTGGATTTCTGTTCCCAGATCCTATGATTAAGGAACAGAGTCCTTAACAAACTCAACTGACCCCTACGAGTCATCAGTGACTCACTATTCATTAACAAACCCTATCTTATCTTTTACAAGTGGAAAGGATCTAGAATCCTTGTCCATTATTCAAATTTTCCACAAAATAATAATTTATACAAGTGTGAGACCCTAGGTCTCTTTGAATTCTCTCAACTTTGGTTAAGTCATGGGTGACTTCATTTTCATGAGCTTATGCTCCTGCATCACAAACTCAAGCCACGGAAATACGAAAGAAGATAGAAGGAGCTCAATAGAGTCTACATACTAAAGTAGAAATCATCCAGGATCATTTTCAGTTGATAGATCAAGCCTTAGACAAAATCACCTTAAGAGAGAGAGAAGCTAAGGTTGTTCGAAGTACTTTCCAGGAGGCTATTATATCAATGGCGAAAGAGGAAATGGTCATCGCTTTCAGATTATCCATTCGAGAACAAGCGAGAGGTAACATCCTTCTAAAGGCATGGGAACACAATATAGTAGAAAACAAAAAAAATGGCTAAAGAGGTGAGAGATTCTTGTGAAGAAATATTTGGTCTAATAAATAAAAATTTGTTAGATCTTGATAAGGAAAGTAGCTCTGGAACATTGGGTAAAATAAATATATTCAAACATCTTCTTGATATTAAGGAAAATGAGGAAAGAAACCTAGTTGAACTATCTCAGGTACGACAGATTAACATTGCTCAGGTAGATAAATGGTTAATAAAGCCAAATCTACAACTACTTTCTATCATCATAGAAGATAGACAAGTAGGAGAAAGATTGCCACATATGGAAAAGAAATGTTACATATTTCAAGCAAATGACCAAACAAAGCCTTCCAAGTCGATAGCACAGTTGGTAGAAAGGTGTCTTAAATGTATTAAACAGGGGAAATGAAATACTTCTGGAGTCAATAATACAGTTGCATGTGTTGCCTAATGTTGGAGCTAGGAGACAAAGAAAGGCCGGCGTCTTGCGAGCATGAGAGATGACAAGGGATAAAAAAGTGAAGCGTTTCACCTTCTCATTATGTAACCCAAATTCTTAGAATGATAGAATTCCAAACACCTAAATCTCGTATAAATATGCATTTTGAAAATGCACCAAGGGATGTTTTTTGCCGATTGTAAAGGAGAAGACTCTCGTTACTGAGAATTAATACAAATGCAGGCCAAAGATTCTACATCTCGTCTATTCTGAGTTATGTGTTCTTTGTCTTTCCATATTCCAACATACTTTCACATATTTTCTTTGATGAATGCAAATCACAATTTAGTACAACCTCTATTGTGGTTATGTTATACTTAGTAATCTAATAACAAACAAATTTTCCTCTATATTCACTATTATTTAATACAAGACTTGCATGTTAATTAGATACTGTATTTTATACTTCATTGAAGATTACATCAATCATTTTCTTCTTTTGTTACAAAGTAATATTCTTCAGCATTTGATGCCTTTCTTTGATTAGCAGATTTATGTTTTTATTTCCATTCATTCTATATTTTGATTTTAACTCAGGTGTGAGAAACAACCTCTGAGCTGTTATAATATTAATTAGTTTTAAAGAACTTTCTCTTGTTATTTATGTGGTGAAAGACAAACATTGAAAACATTTTCCTCATTTCCTGATGCCTCACATTATATTTCAAGCCTTGTATAAAATCAGGAACAACATGTTTTAAAATGAATGTATAATGATATGTATTTATACCCTTTATGTCACTTTGTTTTAACATTAGGGCCAGCATGTAGTTTCTACTTCATTTCACATTGTCATCTTCAAAAATTCATTTCTCCTCAATCGTGAGGATCCACGTGATGTGCCACATACCACCAGAAGCAGCATGACTTATCCATCCATCGGTTTTGTATCTAAATGTGTAATTTCCTTCATGTCTATCTACTTCGATAAACTGTGGGGTCAAAAATCCAATGGCTAGGGTTGACATCAATGAAAACAACCAATCTTCCAACAAGATGTACCTCAATCATGTGCCAAACCAAACATACCTCAAGCATGTATCATACCAAAACCTGGTATAACCATTACAAAAATAATATAAGAATACCAATGCCTCTATTCATGACCTAATATACAATAGATATGACCTATAAGCTCACTTTTGACATATGGGACCTGGTATTAGCATAGCCCCCAAATTTTTCATGTCCTCGTGGGACTAAGACATCCTGTCACACGGGGCCTCATGCAACAAGACCTAAGTAACCCATGGAGGTGTTGTTGATTAATTTGGTTGGTTGTCATTGATGTCAACCCTTGAAGAGAGTTTGATAGCGAATTCCAGTAGCACAATGGTTTGGGTAATGGACCCAAGTTTGTTTGATGGATACTAGTATGCGTTTTGAGATATTTGCAGGGAAGACTATTCCAGATGGATAATACATGTCATGTGATTTTCGGTGGTATGTGGAATGTCACGTAAATCCTCACAGGTAGAGAGTTATGGCCATGTGAAGTTGGATAACCCTCATGAGTCATCTAGAAGCCCCTAAAAGTCAAAGTGTTTGAAAAATAAATTATTTAAATAATAAAGTGAATGGAGAAATCCCTAAAAATAAGGAAAGTAGAATGCTACATCAAAGTATAAATAAGAAGAAAGGCTCTCTCATTTAATCACACTTGAACACATTGACTATCTTTTGTTGTGTAAGGCTTATTGCAAGTACTCATTGATACATCTAAAGTTGTGAAATTCTGAGGTAGTATGAAGGGTTGACGATGAAAGTTTTGGAATTACAACGAATACTAAAAAACCCTAATTGTTTAGGCGTACGTGGGCTGACAGTGTATTATAGTGCATACATACACAGGCTGAAAATGTATTAGGGTGCGTACGTACGTGAGTTGACAATGTATTAGGGTGTGTACATGTTGGTAAAGACATGTAAACTTGAGAAAATGAAGATGCATAGGTTCTATATTCTGAGATCAAGCTTCCAAGAAGGTCTACAATGCTTAGATACATAAAATCTATACATTGGTTCAAAATGTATGTCTTATTTCTATGAATAGTTGGATTTCGAAGTATGCATGAGAAATGGTTATGGAGATTTGAGAATTCTCCCTAGAGATACTAGTGGCTACATGGGATATTTTGTATAAGTCAGATCTACAGAAATACAGTGCTGGTATAATTTATCATTGAGACATCTTGTTAGAGTTGTGGCACATCTTGTATTTCTTGGCATATGGCTAAGAGTTTTTATGGTACATTGTTGAGAGCTTGTATTTGTGAAGTGGTTGATGTATTGAAAGGCTGGATACCAGAAAGGGTTTGATGTCTGGATCATGTGAGGGATATTATACTTGTTCATGATTACACACACTTATATGGCACATGACTAGAGATATATATATATATATTGGGTAAAGACACGAGGTACAGATACAGTCTGGATACAGTGACAGGTTATAGATCTATGTGAATAAGTTACAGAGGGTCATAAGTTTTCAAGAGAAACAAAGCCCTAGTTTTCAGAAGGCATACACATGGTGCATAACAGTTTGTTCACGTACATACGCGAGTTGCATAACAGATAGGGCACGTACATACGGATGTTGCAGAACTACATGTCATGTATCTGTTGTATTTTGTTGATACATGTTCAATTCAGGTACAATTTTATTACAGGGAAGTTTTACAGGTTGGATGTAGGTCAGTGGTACAGATTGATACAATTGTACAATGGTATATCTCACAGTGATAGTGTGATAGTGATTCCATCATTGTACTTCTACTTCAGGGTGGTTGGACGGGGCAAGGACAAGTGGTTGCAACCACCTTTTGGTTGTATTCGGAGAACATAGGGCGTTGTAGCCTCCTTCTGGTTGTAGACAAATAATTGGGGAGTTGGAGCTTCCCTCAGGTTGTAGCCTAAGAAACTAGGGCGTTGGAGACTCCTTCCAGTTACAGCTGGAAAACAAAGGAAGTTAGTGCTTCCAATGAATGTAATTCTTCAATACATATAAGAAAAAGAATTTTGTGGTTTTCTCCCGCTTTGGGTTTTCACATGAAAACACTGGTGTACTGTGTATGTGTATGATTGTTCATTTTTTCATTGTTTATTTACTCCGCAAATATTGGATGATAATGCTACATTGATATAACACTTTATTTATATGGACAAAAAGGATTGGATTTCTCTATTACTGATTCACCCCCCCTCTCAGTAATCCAACAATTAGTATCAGAGTAGGTTCCTTCAGAAATCAGTTTAACCACTGATAGTTAGATCATGGAGAGAAACAACATGTATAAAAATGGAATACCATAGTTTGATGGACAAAAGTATGCATTTTGGAGCATAAGGATGAAGACATATATACATGCATAGGGATTTTAAATTTGGAAATCAATTGTAGATGGATACACAACACCAGCAGTGCCACCGAAAAATGAAAATTAAATGAAACTCGGTCAAAATAATTCCAAATCCACAAATGCACTTCTGAATGGTCTTGGAGAATCGGTATTCACCAAAGTTGCACATTGTAAATCTGCTAAAGAGATTTGGGACATTAAGAAAGGATATTCAAAAGAAAAATATGCAAAACAACTCAAAAGTTTTGAATGACATTATCATCAGTCAAAAACCTCATCATGACAAGTTTGAACTTGGATACAATCAGACAAAAAAGGGATCAAGATCCAAAACAAAAGAACAATAAACATATCCAAAAAGCTATGCAGAAAAAATCAAAGGGGATAGGAAGGTCAATGAAGAAATTTACAGGGACACTCCTCCACCGAGAAGATTCAGATTTCAGAATCAACGACCGACAGAAACAAATAATCCTCAAGAAGAAGAATGATTCATAAGAGTACCTCCTTTCAGAAGATATTCAACTCCCAGGTATCAAACTATCTTTTTTGTTTTATGTTATGCATGTAATAATTTTGGACATAAAGTTGTGAAGTGCAGAGATAATAAGAGGAACATAAACAACTTTGAAAGTCACATAGAAAAGGGTAATCCAAGAAGACCTAGTGAAACACAGAGAAGGAGTTACAATACTTTTGAATATTTGAGAATAGAAGTGGAATGCTACAAATGTAACAACTTTGGACACATGGCCAAAAATTGCATAATGACAGTCCCTCCTAGAGAACCACAACAAAATAACAATAGTCACAGACAAGAAACTCAGAAAATGACATGGATAAGAAAGAAGAATCAATATAGAAATGAATAATTCACACTCTCTCTACAAGCTAAGCAGAAGAAACGTGGTTGGTATGTTGAAAATGGCTGTTCAAAACACATGACAGGTGATAGAGACAGGTTTCTTACATTGAGAAATGAAAGATATGGATCAGTCTCCTTCGGAAATGATGATTCAGCTAAAATCATTGGAAAAGGCACAGTCAGACTTGGGAACAAGAATACCAAGGCAAAAAATATTCTACTAGTAGAATATATGAAACATAATCTTCTAAGTGTGAGTCAAATGTGTGACCAAGGTCATAAAGTTACTTTTGATTCACAAAAGTGAGAGATAAGAAAAGAAGGTTCAAGAAAATTGATTGCAACAACTGTGAGAAATTCAAACAACATATATGTATTAAGTGAAATTGGAAATGAAAAGTGTTGCCTAGGAAAGGAATATGAAAGTTGGCTATGGCACAGAAGAATGGGTCACATACATTTGATAACCTTGTCAAAGTCAAAAAAAGGGAAGTAGTTAGAGAAATTCCCTAGATCATGAAACCATCCAACACTTTATGCAAGCATTGTCAACAAGGAAAGAAAACAAAGACCAGGTTCAAATCAAAGGAATATTCAACAACAAGACCACTGGAAATTGTGCATACTAATCTAGTTGGACCAACTACAACAAAGGGTTTAAAAGGTGAGAAATACTTTATGTTATTAGTTGATGATTATAAAAGAATGGTTGCAGTTTGCTTCCTTAGGAATAAGTCAGAAGATTTGAAAAATTCAAGGTCTACAAGGAAATGGTTGAAAAAGAAATGGATGAGATATGATAATGGAGGAGAGTTCACTTCAAAGCTATTTATGGACTACTGCAACAGGCATGGAATAAAAATTCAATTCTTCGTTGCTAGGACACCTCAACAGAATAGAGTTATTGAAAGAAAGAATAGGACAATACAGGAAATGGCTCGAACAATGCTAATGGATTCTAAGTTGAAAAATATCTTTTGGACATAGGAAGTACATACAATAGTTCACATTCAAAATAGAGTAATGCTCAGAAACAACACTGGAAAAACTCTCTACAAGCTATGGAAAGGAAGACCAGCAAATGTAAAGCACTTCATATTTTTTGGAAGCAAATGCTACATCAAAAGAGAAGATGGCGGAATGGGAAAGTTTGACTCTCATGTGGACAAAGGAGTACTTGTTGGTTACTCAATTACAAGGAAAGCATACAAGTGTTACAACCTGAGATTGAACAAATTTGTGGAAAGCATCAACATAACAATTGATGAAACAGGTAGACAAGAATTAAAGGTACAAGGAAATGAATCAATGGAACAAATTTACGAGGAAGAAGAAGACGATGAATAAGAAGTAGAAGGGGAAGATGAAGAGGATCTGACAGAAGTAGAAGAGAAAGTTCAACAAGTTCCTCCAAAGACACCTAGGAAACGAGTACAGAAGAATCATCCTTCGGATCAGATTATCGGAAACAAAGATGCATGAGTTGAGACTAGAAGAAGCATCTATTTATCAGAACAAACGCACCTAGCACTCTCATCTACAATTGAACCAAATAGTTTTGAAGAGGCTAGAAAGGATGAATTTTGGAATAAGGCCATGGATGAATAATTAGATCAAATAGAGAAAAATGACACTTGGGAATTGGTTCCAAGACCAAAGAATAAGAATGTGATCGTCACAAAGTGGGTCTTCAGGAATAAATTGAATTAATATGGACATGTTACAAGGAACACAGCTAGATTTGTATGTAAAGGATATGCACAAGATGAAGGAATCGACTTTGAAGAGACATTTTCCCCAGTTGCCAGAATGGAAGAAATCCGATTTCTTTTAGCTTATCCATGCTCCAAAAATATTAAAGTTTATCAGATGGAAACAAAATCATCTTTTATCAATGGGGAACTTGAATAATAAATATACATTGACCAACCGAAAGGATTTCAATTGTCAGAGAACGCAGATTATGTGTGTAATTTAAGAAGGCCTTGTATGGTCTAAAACAGGCTCCTAGAGCATGGTACTCTATATTGGATAAATATCTACAGTAGGCAGGGTTCAGAAAAGGAAGTGCAGACAACAACCTCTACATCAAGGTAACTCAAGATAATATTTTATTAATTGAAGTTTATGTTAATGATATTATTTTTGGAAGTACTGACGACAGGTTAAGCCAGAAATTTGCAAAGGACATGCAGAATGAATTTGAAATGTCATTACTTGGAGAACTATCCTTCTTTCTGGGTCTTCAGATGCGCCAAAGAAATCAAGGAATTTTTATTTCTCAAACTAAGGGGGAGATTGTTGATTAATTGGGTTGGTTTCCATTGATTTCAACCCTTGAAGAAAGTCCAGTAGTGAATTCTGGTAGCACAATGGTTTGGGTAATGGATACAATTTTGTTTCATGGATAATGGTATGAGTTTTGAGATATTTGCAGGTAAGAATAGTCCATATGGATAGTACATGTCATGCCATTTTCGGTGGTATGTGTAACATCACATAACTCCTCACGGTTAGAGAGTTATGGCCATGTGAAGTTGGATAACCCTCATGAGTCATCTAGAAGCCCCTAAAAGTCAAAGTGTTTTCAAAAGAAATTATTTAAATAATAAAGTGAATGGAGAACTCCCTAAAAATAAGGAAAGTAGAATGCTACATGAAAGTATAAACAAGAGGCAAGGCTCTCTCATTTAATCACACTTGAACACATTGAATATCTTTTGTTGTATAAGGATTATTGCAAGTACTCATTGATACATCTGAAGTTGTGAAAGTATGAAGTAGTATGAAGGGTTGACGATGAACATTTCATAATTACAAAGAATACTAAAAAACCCTAATTTTTTAGGCGTACGCGGGTTGACAGTGTATTAAGGTGTATACATATGCGGGCTGACAGTGTATTAGGGTGCGTACATATGCGGGCTAACAGTGTATTAGGGTGCGTACGTATGTGGGATGGTAGTGTATTAGGGTGCATACATGTTGGTAAAGCCATGGAAACTTGAGAAGATGAATATGCAGAGGTTCTAGATTTTGAGATCAAGCTTCCAGGAAGGTCTACAATGCTCAGATACATCAGATATATCCATTGGTTCAAAATGTATGTCTTATTTCTATGAATAGTTGGTTTTTGATGTATGCATGAGAAATGGTTATGGATATTTGAGGATTCTCCCTAGAGAGACTAGTGGCTGCATGAGATATTCTGTATAAGTTAGATCTACAGAAATACATCACTGGTATAATTTATCATTGAGACATCTTGTTAGAGTTGTGGCACATCTTGTATTTCTTGGCATATGGCCAAGGGTTTTTATGGTACATAGTTGAGAGATTGTATTTGTGAAGTGGTTGATGTATTGAAAGGATGAATACCAGAAAGGGTTTGATGTATGGATCATTTGAGGGATATTATAAATATTCATGATTAGACACACTTATATGGAACATGAATAGAGAGAGATATAGATATTTTGGGTAAAGGCACAGGGTCCAAATATAGTCTGGATACAATGACAGGTTATAGATCTATGTGAAAAAGTTACAGAGGGTTAGAAGTTTTCAAGAGAAAGAAAACCCTAGTTTTCAGAAGGCATATGCAGCCTGTAGGCTACATAATAGTTTGGTTGCGTACATACGTGGGCTGCATAACAGATAGGGCGCATAAATACGCATATTGTAGAATTACAGGTCACGTATATGTTGTATTTTTTTTATACATGTTCAACTCAGGTACAGATTGATTACATGGCAGTTGTACAGGTTAGTTGTACATAATGATACAATTGTACAGTGTTGTATCTCACAGTGATAGTGTGACAATGATTCCATCATTCTACTTCTACTTCAGGGCAGTTGGACGGGGAAAGGACAGGTGGTTGTGGCCACCTTTCGGTTGTAGCCGGAGAACATAGGGGGTTGTAGCCTCCTTCTGATTGTAGCCAGAGAATTAGGGAGTTGGAGATTCCCTCAGGTTGTATCCTGAGAAACTAGGGGGTTGGATCCTCCTTCCAGTTGCAGCTAGAAAACAAAGGAAGTTGGTGCTTCCAATGAATGTAATTCTTCAAGACATGTAAGAAAAATCATTTCGTGGTTTTCTCATGCTTTGGGTTTCCACGTAAAAACATTGGTGTACTATGTATGTGTATGATTGTTCATTTGTTCATTGTTTATTTACTTTACAAATATTGGATGATAATGCTACATTGATATAACACTTGCTTTATATGGACAAAAAGGATCAGATTGCTCTATTACTGATTCACCTGCCCTCTCAGTAATCCAACAGGTGCCTCACAAGACACTAGTGTTCTGACCCACAAGGGTCAATTAAATTATGGTTTCCTCAGCAAAATTATCTCTCCTCTGCAACCGCAAAACTCTCGCACTTATCACTCGTCTCTACCTCATATTTCACCATCAAAAACTTGCCAAAACAATCACTAGTTCACAGAAATATGTTCAGTAGAATAAGTGAGTGAATTTACTTGTGAATGAATCCTTGAGGTGTATTTATACTTTTTCTAGGTAACCTCTTTCCTTAATCTTAGGTGCTTCTTAACTTTCTTGTTATAACCACTTTACCCTTTCATTAAAGACTTGTAACAAACCAGGGGCTTATTGACCATTCTTTAGGGCTTCTAGCTTCACAAGGCCATACCTCCCTAACCTTGAGGAAATAAATGGCATACCACATATCAACGTAAATGACATGACAAGGACTATCCATCCTTGAGTGAATTACATACATTCATACTTTCCTTCATGATAGTTTTCCTTGATCAACTTTGGGTTCCATAACCATACCATTGGGGCTACCAGACTTCTTCAAGGGTTGACATCAATGAAAACCAATCTTTCAACAATATTCCCCTTTGGCATTGATGGAAACATTGATGGCATGGAAATACTCATTCTCTTTCTCATGCTCCCCCTGTGACCATCACTCTCCATGTCTTCATGCATCCCCCCCTACCTCCATGCATCTTTTATTTCTCTTTGTTTCCATGCATGTGTTCTCTTGTCTCCCCCTTTGACATCAATGGAAAGGGTAATTCTCCTTGGGGATACTCCCCATGTCTACACGCATCTTCTTTCTCTTCATGGTTCTTCCTCATGTAATTCGCTGATGTATATGAAAAACATTCAAAACATTCTTTACTTGTATTATTCAAGTATTTTGCATCTCTCCCCCTGTCTTACTGTGCCT
This sequence comes from Picea engelmannii, assembly GCA_009831015.1. Lineage (NCBI taxonomy): Eukaryota > Viridiplantae > Streptophyta > Pinopsida > Pinales > Pinaceae > Picea > Picea engelmannii. Next base: position 296,382 of record ML786671.1, read on the forward strand.
GAATCTATGTGGATCACTGTGGGAAATAAAATACTCCAAGTTTTTGTAGAAGATACTCAAAAGTCTCCTTCAGAAGAGGCTTGGTGAAGATATATGCAATCTGCTCTTTTGTCCCAATGTACTCTAGCTTGGTTTTCTTCTCCGTAGCTTGTTCCCGTAGAAAGTGATACTTAATCGGAATGTGTTTCGTCTTGGAATGAATCACTAGATTCTTGGAGATACTGATGGAACTGGTGTTATCACAGAGTATTGAAATGGGCTCGTCATATTCCACTTGTATATCCTGAAAGGTCTGCTTCATCTAGATATCTTGAGTGCAACATGTTGTCGCTGCAATATATTATGCCTATGTTGTGGACAAAGGTAATGACGAATGTTTCTTTCTTAGCCATGATACCAGACATTCACCTAAGTAGAAATATTCTCCACTTGTACTTCTTCTATCTTCAATGTTACCTACCCAATATGCATCTGTGTAGGCTACCAAATATATATCATTCCCTTTTGGATACTATAATCCAAACTCTTTTGTTGCTTTGAGATATCTGAATATTCTCTTTACTTCCATAACATGTGTTTCTTTCGGTGTTGCTTGTAATATCACAACCTGTGCAATTTATTTCATCACATATGGTCTTGGCATTGTGACATAGAATAAGTTTTCAATCATCGATTTGTAGAGTCTATGATCTACATCCTTAGAATCATCATCCTTTCTTAACTTGAAACTGGTTTGCATATGATTACTCATGGGTTTTCAATCTTCCATTCCAAACTTATTTAGAATTTCTTTGATATACTTGGTCTAAGAGATGAAAATATCTTTATCACACTGACATGTCTATAATCCCAAAAATAAATTCAACTCACCAAGACAAGACATTTCAAACTCATTCTGCATATCTATGGAAAACTTCTGACTCATCCTGTCATCATCACTTTCGAAGATGATTGCATCTACATAAACTTAAATTATCAATATACTTTCTCGATCCACTTTTATGTAGAAATTGTTGTTGCCATTACCCTTCCTGGATTCTTGCAGTTGTAGATACATGTCCAGTCTTGAATACCATGCTCTGGGGGACTATTTAAGTCTGTACATTTCTTTCTTTAACGTGCAGGCATAATATTATTTTTCTGATAGTAGAAACCCTTCAGGTTGTTTGACCACTCCATTTTATTGAGGTGTCCTGGCTACTGAGAACAGTCTCTTTATTCTATGTTCACCATAGAAATACATGAATTCCTTTGATGTAAACTCTCCTCCATTGTATGATCTCAAATACTTGATTTTCAAATCCATCTCGATCTCAACCATGTCTTTATATATATTGAAGTGCTCGAATGCATCTGACTTCTTCCTGAGAAAGAAAACTACAATCATTCTTGTATAGTCATCAACTAGTAGCATAAAGTATTGTTTTTCATTTAATCCCTTCATTATTTTAGGTCCACATAGATCAATGTGTAATATATCTATTTTTTTTTTCATGGATTACTCTTTTGACTTGAACTTGGTCCTGGTTTGTTTTCCCTGTATACAATACTCACATAGAGTATTTGTTGGATTTGAGATCTCGGGAATTTCTTTCATTGCTTCCTTTCTGTTGATTTTGAAAAGGTTATCAAAGTTTATGTGACCCATCCTTCTATGCCAGAGACAACTTTCATTTTATTTTCCTAAGCAACATTTTTCTCTTCCAATCTCATTTAGGACATATGTTGTTTGGGGTTCTTCTAGTTGTAGCCACCAATTTACCTAATCCTTATTTTATTATCTCACATTTTCTTGAGTCAAACAAAATTGTGTGTCCTTGATCACACATTTGACTGACACTTAGAAGATTGTGCTTCATATCTTCGACCAATAGAACAATTTCTTCCTTGGCATCTTTGCTTCCAATATTGATTGTGCCTCTACCTATGATTCTGGTTGATTTATCATTTCCAAATGAAACTGATCCATCTTGTTCCTTCTTCAGTGTTAGAAAACTATTCTTATCACTTGCCATATGCTTCTAACAACCGTTTTCAACATACCATACACTTTTCTTATGCCACACTTGTATAGAAAGCGAGCATTCTTTAGTGCTGAATTGATCCTTCTTTATTCTCCATATCTTTTGTGGTTCCTATTTATGATTTTTCATATTCTGCTTTGGTTCCTTTGGAGGAACAATCAGTCTACAATATTTGGCCATGTGTCCAAATTTGTTGCATTTGTAACATTCCACTTCATTACTCAATGATCCAAAAATGTTGTAGTTTATGTTCTGTGTTTCATTAGGCCTTCTTGGATAACTATTATTTGCATAGCCTTCATATTTTGTTCTGTTCTTGGCATGTGCTCTATATTTTTCAACTTTGTGACCAAAATTGTTGCAAGAATAACATAAATAAAGAAAAATAGTTTGATACCTAGATGTAGAGGATCTTCTGAAAGGTGTTGCTCTTCTAAACCCTTCTTCTTCTTGAGATGTTGTTGATTGTTGATTACATGTTCTGAATCTTCTAGGCGGTCCAGTTCCTCTGTGAGTTTCTTCTTGGGTTATTCTTGGACCTCTGATAGCTTCTTCATAGCTTCTTTGTTCTACTTCATGTTTTGTCATATTAGATATCGAACCTTTCTTGGTATGCATCTGGTTATACCCTAGTCTGGATCTATCATAGTATGGCCTTTGACTGTTGATGATCTCATCCAAAATTTTGGTGCTATTTTGATGCATATATTTTCTTCTGGAGATATTTTCTTAAGGTGAATATTTTTTCTTCCAAGCCTTCAATTATCTTCTCCTTATATTCCAATTGATTTCTGAGTGTTTCTTCAATCCTTTTGTCTTCTTTTACCTGGATTTTTAACTTCATTATTATCTGCTCGATTTCTTCTGAGTTGGAATTTTGAGATCCTTCTTTATTCTTTAACTCTTCCTTGAGTGAATTGATTTTCTTTCTCTCTTTCCCTAGTTCTTCTAAGGCACTGATTAATTCTTCTCTGAGATCGAATTCACCTTCTTCTTCAAAATATTCAGAATCATATTATACTGCCATGAAGAGTAATTTTTCTAAATCATTGTCACTATCATCATCCTCTTTTGATGAAGAGCTCTTATTTGAGTACACAATTTTCTTAAAGAATTTATTTTTGTTCCTTCTCTTGTCTCCCTTTTGATTTTTATTTTTCTTTTTATGATATTCTTCTTCATCGCTACCTTTATTCTTAGCATAAGGACATTTAGAAGAAAAATGAACAATACCATCACAATTAAAACATTTCAATGGAAGCATACCTTTGTACTTGTTGATTCCTATTTTTAACTTACGAAGTTTTCCACTTCTTCATCTTCCTCTGAATCATCATTGCAACTGCAATCTGGTTTTGACTTTTTCTTTATTTGCTTCTTCATCTTCTTAGATGCTTTGAACATTGCTTCCTTCATGAATGGATTCTCTTGTTCTATCCTCATTTTATAAGCTGTGAATATTCCATGTAGATCATCCATGCTCAAACTCTCAAGATATGTTCTTTCTTCCAGGACTGATATCTTAGGATCAAATATCATAGGTAGAGATATTAGAACCTTTTGAACAACCACTGATTCATCAAATTATTCTCCTAGTCCTCTAATAGTGTTCATTATTTCATCAACTCATAGAAGTAGGTTGCAATGTATTCATGTTCCTTCATCTTCAGTTGCTCAAACTTATCTCTAAGGGTTTCAAGCTTATCTCTCTTGACTTTGGTATCTCTTTCGTAAATATTTTGAAGTTTATCCCAAAGATACTTTGAGGTATTTCAATGCATAACTTTGAAAAATATTGAATCATCCAGACTGCTCAGAATGGTACCTTTAGCCTTTGAATTGTTTTCGCTGAGATTATTTCCATATTTGTCAATTGGGGGAGTGGTTGGTGTTGCATATCCATCTACTACTAACTTCCAAACATCAAATCCTTGTGCATGTAAAAAACAATCATCCTTTTATTCCAAAAGGCATAGTTTTTTCCATCAAACCTTGGTGCTCCAATATTAGCATATTCCATGATCTCCTTCCAGTGGTTAAACTATTTTTTGAAGGACCTACTCTGATACCAATTATTGGAATACTGAGAGGGGGGGTGAATCAGTATGAGATTTTTATTATCACTTTTTTAACCACAATATGTAATCATTAATATCATCGACAGTATATCATCAATATATCATGAGCAGTATAAATCAACAGATCATAATAGAAATCCACAAAAAAACAATACACCATAATTAAATGGAAATCCAAATGGGAGAAAACCACAGAATGTTTTTTTTATTTATCAAAATAATACATTCATTGGAAGTAACAACTTCCCAATTCTCCAGCTACAATTGGAAGCAAGCTATGACCCCCTATTTATAGGATCCATCCTGAAGGAAGCTACAACTCCCTAAATTCTCTAACTCCAACCAGAAGGAGGATGCAACCCACTAATTCTCATGATCCAATTCCCTATGTTCTCCATAACCAACTAGAAGGAGGCTACAACCCCCTTTCCTCGCCTCATCCTTCCACCCTGAAATATAAATGTATACCAATTGTCACTACCACTATCACTGTCACTGTCACATCACCCTGTCAACCTGTCACTGTATCTGAACTGTCACTGTCAATGTACCATCAACCTGTCTCTGTCACTGTATCATCAACCTACTATACCAAAACCTTTACCATACCATGCATTAATTGTGTACCAACAAATGGGGTATAACACGCATCAATCATGTACCATAATATATGCAAAAATTAGTTACCATAACATCATATAACATGTACTTGAGCATCAACCACATATAAAACCTATACCATATACCATAACATCAATCATGTATAGAAATGTACCATATCATCAATGAAGTGCCTAGAAGAACCCACACATGTGCCTCATCCATATACCACCATACATCAAGTGTATACCTCAACCATACATCCACATCTTAAATTTGAACCATAATAGTCATATCATAACCAAATACAAGAATATACCTCTATCAACCATGTAGCCAAGATGTACCTCAATCATGTGCCAAACCAAACATACCTCAAGCATGTATCATACCATAACCTAGTATAGCCATTAAAACAAGCACATAAGGATACCAATGGCTTTGCAGTTGACCTAATATATAGTATATATGACATGTAAGCTCAATTCTGATGTCTGGGACCTGGTATTAGCATAACGCCCAAATTTTTCTTGTCCTCGTGGGACTAAGACATCCTATCATGTGGGGCCTCGTGTGATGAGCCCTAAGCAACCTGCAGGGGTGCCTCACAGGACATTAGTGGTATGACCCATGGGGGTAAACCAAATTATTTTTTTCTCATCAAAATTCTCTCTCCTCTGCAACCCCGAAACTCCTACACTTCTCACTCGTTGCTACCTCATATTTCACCATCACAAATTTTCCAAATAGATCACTATTTCACTAGACAACGTTCAATAAAATAAGTGAGTGAATGTACCTGTGAATGACTCATTGAGGTGTATTTATACTTTTTCTAGGTAACCTATTTCATTAATCTTAGGGGCTTCTTAACTTTCTTGTTACAACCACTTTACCCTTTCATTAAAGACTCGTGACCAACTAGGGGCTTCTTGACCATTCTTCGGGGCTTCTAACTTCACAAGGTCATAAATATTTAACTGTGAGGAACTATGTGGCATACCACATATCACTGGAAATGACATGATGAAGAATATCCATTTTTATGAGGAAAATATCTCTATGGCTTGGGGTAAACCACAACAGACAACATGACACCAAAAATAAACTATAGTCTCAATTATGTTGGATGATAAATGGAAATAATAACAAAATGAAGGTTGGAAGCTTACCTCATTTGAACATCCGAAGAAGACCACGGTTGAGATCACGATATAACGCTTGATACCTGCAACTTGTCCTCAACATTCAATATATACAAGCATATGGAAATTATATGAAACATTAGCATATAAAGTAGCATAATCCATTAACATGTATAACAAAAATTCCCATGGAAAGTAATACAAATATTTACAACATATAATTGGACAAGAAAAGAGTATTTCTATTAATATAATCAACAGAAGTATATAGGTGACAAAATTATGTATAGGAACATATCGGAACCGATAAACTAAGTCCCTCCACCTGGGCCTCCACCACTTAAATCCTCCACAAAGGATAGCTTACAAGTAATTCAGTTTCTCCTTCTCAAGATAGGAAGAGCTTGGGGGATGAAAACAAAAGAAGTTCATACTTTCAAGGAAAAAAGGATGCAGACTCAATATGAAGTGAAATTTCTCTAGAGTGTCTTTGCTCTCAATGATGGAATATCTTCAAGGCTTGCATATGGCTCAATTTATATCCTTCAAATGGACTTGAAGGGTTGAGATAGAGCGTTTCCACTATATGGAAGGTCAAGGATCATAGATCTCATGACTTGGCATGGAAACCTGACATATTTTTTTATTGTTTAAGCACAAAACCTGATGTATGCAGACTGTAATGGAGCAAACTGTGTATACATGAGTTGTCTAACTGAGTCTCGCGTATATGTAGAAAATTTTGATTTTTTTACTCTGAAATGAACAAAATGGGGGATTTGAGTCTGCATAGGGAAAAGGAAGGTCATCAAAGAAATATTCATGGAGTGGCAAAAATTTCTATAATAGATGCCCCCTAATGTGTGAGGTTAGAGGAGCAATCACAATGACCAAAATAAATTATAATTCCCAGAAGTGGAGTAGTGAGGACCTAGCTGGAAGAACTAGTCACCCATGAGAATATTACAATTCATATTGACTCTATACATATGGCTTCCAATCTAGAGTACACTGCAAATACATGTGGATATATAACAAATAGTTTTTCATAGCCATGAATAGGAAATACCAAGTAGGCATATTCCATAGGTGATCATAGTCATGAACAAAACATAGTGGAGTCTAGTCTCAAAATCAACTGAAAATATCTATATACAATGTAGTACAATATGACCTTCCATATTGATCACTAAAGTCATATAGGTACTGGTCCAATGAAATAAAGAAACATATATGGGATGTTGCTACTGTGAACTGGATGTATTCTACACTATCTATCGAAGGTGCAAGTCTAAATCATGTGAATAAAAGAGTTGGCGTTTAACATAATGAGGCTTCATTAGATTACCGGTCATTGAGGTATACCATTAACAAATGAAAGACAACCCACCAATAATGAAAGTAGGTGTCAAGGAACCGAGTACATTCAACAAGTGTGAATAAATTTGTTGAGGTCAAACACTTGAAGAATCCATTGATCAAGGGACATTGATTTATTCCCAACTGTCGATGGCGGGAAAACCTGCTATTGATGATTGCAAGCCTCTAGGTACTTTTATGACTCTAGATCTTGATTCCAAAAAATATGAGCTAAATTCGATGGAATGAGACCCATTGAAAGGATAGAATTAAGGCATCTCTCATCATCCAGTAAGAGGTACAAAGCAATATCTTGATGATTAGGAAGAACTCGAATGAATAGGATGTTCAAGACCCAATGACCATGTGTGTCTCTCGCATGCACTAGATGCAAGTAGTACATGAATAGACCCTTTGACTAGCATCCAATAATTAAATATGTTGACAAAGGTGAGGAAGCCATAAATAGGGTCTAATGGAATCCAAGACATCGCACGAATCCCAATGTCTGAACATATTTATTTTCATCAAACACAAGGGAAACCCCCCATTCAACGACCAATGGAGAGATGTCATATGTTGGGTTCAAGGTCACCTACCAATGATTAAAGTAGACCCGGGGTGCAAGGTAGGACAACAACTTCATGTGATTCTGATATTCACTTGTAAGGGGATGGATAGCATGAAAAATCAAGAATTTTGGGGAATGACCAACACAGAATTAGACTTCCTTTGAACAAGACCATGATATTGATGGATAACTAAGGAAATAGAGACTTAACACTGATCATTGACAAAATTTTGTTAGGCAAGAGGCATCAACAAACTCTCCATATGGACTGAAAGAATAACCAGTCGGAGAAGTAAACTCTAAGTAACGAGATCAACTTTATAAGGCCATGCTAAAAAAAAACCTTGGATGAATGGACTCAATAGTTTGTGCTATGTTCAAAGGAAACATGATTTTTTTCGATAGGAGATAAAATTTGTTTCCCAACCTTCTTTATTTTGTTTTTAGATTTTTTTTCTTTTTCATATTATTAAAGCCTGAAAAAATAATAAAAGAGTGTTATAGTACAATGGAGGAAACGAGTGTCGCGGGTAAGCAAAATAGTTCCATAGCGCAAGGAGCATACCTATGCTCAATGAAAGGAAAGCATGAGTATGATAAGGACACTCGAGGAAAGTTTCCTCCACGATAAGTGGTGTCAATATGTAACGGATATATGAAAGACACTTCTTGGAGAATGCTGAGAATTGTTGGGGCAATGGGATTATAACGAGAAAGCGGAATCTTACATTAGGCTCAACAAAGAAAGCAGGATAGTAAGATGCAACTATGACCCGACATTAGGAAGTAAACTTCCAATAGTGTTATTTTTTGTAGTTTTAGTCTCCCAAGCCCAAAAACTTGTAAAACAATACCAAGGAGAACTCTTTTAGCCAATGTTGACTAGATTATTCATTTTTCTTAATTACTCTATTTGGTATGGAAAAGGGTTAAAATTATATCGAAATAGATGTCCTTTAAAATCCATTTAACGAGTGTGAAAGAGACAAGCTCACTCGACAATATTTTCATTTTTAAGGAGTCTGAAAAATATCTTAACTAAGACTCTTGGATGTTGTTGTGAGCATCATACAATGGGGGAGTCCCGTAGGTAATGTTTAGAACATATATTGAGTAAGAGGAATTAATTTCAAACACAATGTCATGGCGAGGCTAAACAGGACTCTCGAGCCTAATAGATAACTTACAACATGGGTGCAAAAATGCAAAGGGGGTCTAAGATAAGATGCCCATGGAAGGTAGGCTCTACCATGACTAAGCTAAGACATCCATGGTTCCTAAGCTAAGAAATCCATCCATGAGTGAATTACATGCATTCACACTATCCTTCATGGCCTTTTTCCTTGATCAAATTCAGGTTCCATAACCATACCATTGGGGCTACCGGACTTCTTCATGGGTTGACATCAATGACAACCAATGTTTCAACATGTACCACCCCTCAAACATTGGTACTTGCAAAGGATCAGTTTGTTCACTCCATTGTTTCTAGATATCCTCTAATTTTGATTTTGAGACATAGCTCCACTATGTATTCATTTGTGGCTATGATCTACTTTTTGCATGGATCCACTATGTCTTCCTCATGGCCATGATTGCTACTTTATATATATCACATGGATCCACTATGTATTGTTTGTGGCCATGGACATCATTCATCCTTTCATATATGACATGGATTTATAGTGTACTTGATTTGACATCCATTATTACATTACTCCTGAGAATGGGTATGCCTGACTCGAGAAGAAAATACTCTTACTTGATCTTTGTTGACGATTTTTTGTTCTTGGATCAACTATTCGAGAACCTTCATTGGATCTAATTCAATGCATCCTCCCATCCCAGAGTTATAATGTATTTCGTATATCAGTTTCCCTTCTGACCTCACACATTAGGGGGCATCTGTTATACCATAAATTTTGACATCAATTCTAATTGTGAGATCACTTAGTCTTTTTCCCTAGCTTGGAAACTTAGATCCCATCCTCCTTCATCAACATCATCTAAAAAAAAACATTTTTTTTTTCCATCCATGGGTCACCCATGTGAAAATTGTGAATGTTCGTGCCTTGATAGTTTTCAACTTGTGGATGCCCTCAAAAAATATGAAAAAATAAAATATTCCACATTTTCGGGTGGGTTTTTCGGTTGGGATCGTTCCCAAATTTCCCTTGACCCGTACACAATGGAATTCAACCACGTCAACCCCTTTAGGATAGCATAAAGGCACCTTTGAGGGCATGTATAAGGAGGAAAACCTAGGTGCAATATTATGCTAACGAATTTGAAAGCTTCCCCATTTTCCTTGATCCTGTGAGTAGCATCCCCGTGATCTGGAACTTGTTTTCCAATACTCCTTCTTATCTCTTATATGACCATAAGGTGTGTTCCTATCCATTTTGTGATCTGGATTATTTTTAGAATTAAATGAAGGCAGAAATATAGCAATTAAATACACAAATATATTTCTAGAAACACAGAGATACAGTAATGCACATCTTTTATTAATGACATAAATGTAGAGAAACTGCAAAAATATAGAGTGAATGAACTCGCAAGAATGGTGACATCTTATCTCTGAGAAAATATGTGATGGCTATGCTCATTAAAAATAAGATGATGATGTTTACAATGAGTCTCTAAAGTCCTTTTTAATATGAAGAAAATCCAAAACCCTAACCCCAGAAGATGAAATGCCAAAAGGTTTGTGGGCCTTGATGGGGTCTAGTTGATACGTCAACTTCCCAAGGGTGTAACATTTGCATACGATCTCTATTTGGGGTGCATGATAGCTCGTTGGAAAATTATGTCTGAGGAATACACATTTTGCAGTCACACTTTGGCTAAATCCTATAATGTGACTGTGGTGGGCCCAAAAAAAATTGGTTAGGGCCTCAAAATGGCCCTAAAAGTTTAGGACCCAAAAATATGTAGAAAAATCACCAAGGTGGAAACCCGTGTTTTGAGCTAGTGGAATAGATGGGTGGCCACCGATTTCCTCCTGGATCATTCTTCCCCTCTTATGAAGAAATTGTCTCCATTGCGTCAAGTTCCTGGGGAATATTTTGTTGAATCTGAACCTCAGTGATTCGCTTTCCTTGTTGAAGATGTTGTCTTTCTTAGCTTGGTGAAGGTTGTTATTAACCTATTGTTGGAGGGATTGGATCCATTTAACCAATCTAGCTGCATGATCTTCCCGAGTGTGGTAGGAATCTTTCAGTGAAGATGCAACATGAATAACATGAAGGAATCTATTATAACTTGGTTTGAATCGACACTGTGGAGGCACCCATGTAGGTGCAGTAAGAATATTTTGGTTCTCTTCTACAATCTTGTTGATTTTATTTTGTTGGATAGAAGGATTCTTGGGACGAGGTTGGAGTGATTGTAGTGTCCTTCTCTTTTGAGAATATCTTGAAGAGGTTAAACTTTGCGGTATGATAGATTACTTTGCAACATTGTTTTGTTGGGATAATAGTTGGAACTACCTCTGGTATCCTATAGGGATGACCCCCCAGAGTAAAAATGACTCTACGAGGTCAAGACTCATAAACAACATGATGCTTCGACATATATGGTTGGAATAACAAAACATGACAGAATTCCAGTGGGGAATCATCACACAATTCCTCATCCTTGAAGGGATTTATGTCATATGATAGGAAACACTGTTGGGTGACATGAAGATCCCGTCCCTGGAAAATCCATCTGATGTTGTATGGATGCAGGTGTGGTGTTATCCATAAATCCAACTTCTTGATGGCCTTTTCTAAGATTATTTTATTCTAGCTTCCATTATCAAAAACAAAATGCAGCAGGGTCCCCTTCACCCACATCTATGAATGGAAGAGACACTCCCCCTCCTCATGATCCTCTGGTTCTTCTAGTTGTATTATTGCAGTCACGAAAGTAGCAGTGGGTTCTACATCAATTCTATGTATACTTTTATTATTGTCTAAATCAAAGTCTAAGTTGGGGATCAGTTCTGTTTCTTTGAGCTCAACTACCAATGATTGTTTCAAGCGACATTCATGAGTGGTGTGACAAGGGATTTTGTGGAAGTCAAACCACTTCCTAGTGTCCTTCATCTTCTCGTTTCTATTCTTATCCTGTGTATTGGACTAGTTATATGGAGGTTGGATATTATATGGATTAGGGCTTCCTTTACCATAATTTGGTTGTTACGGATTTGAAAACCTGAATTCCCACTTGTTATGGTGATTAAATTTATGCTCGATTTTGACATCATATCGATAAGCTGCTCTCAGTGATGATATGTCCCGAAACTCCATTTTGGTTTGGATGTACCTGTGTAGATCCCTAAGGTATTTTAGAACCAGATGACGCTCAAATTATTTGATACCTATCTTGGTGCGCAAGGTATGGAAGGTATTTGTGAACTCCGACATGGTTTGGCCCCTCTCTTGATGCAACATGGCCCATCTCATGTATTGGTCATCATAGTTTCCCGTAGGGTAATATTTCTCCTTGAATGCATCCATAAAAAAATCCCAAGTGGGATTAACCCAATTATTCCAGACTCCTTAGTGGAATTTTTCTCCCAGTAGGTTTCCCACCAATGTTTGACATGGGGGAGAGCCTTAAGGAGCGCAAAGGTGATATTTTCTCTGTTGAAAAAATTGTGAACAAATAAATAACCTTCTAGCAAATTTAACCATTTTTCAAAGCATATCCATCGATCTGACCTTAAAATATGGGAATATAAAAATTAACTTGTACCTTGAATGGGACAGCATCTCCAAAGAGACTACTTGAAAAATACGTGCCTGTTATTGTTGGTAATCATTGAAGGATTTGGGAAAAATTCTGCAACATCTCATTCCTCTGTTGCACAAGGGATTTCGCAAGAAACAACTTTATGGGATATCCTGCTCCCTTTTCTCTCTTCTATTCCACCATAGGAGGATACTTGGGTTGGTGAGAGCAGTTGTCCATAAGAGAAACTAGCTCGAGACCCAACTCTCTATACCCTGACCTCATCAGGGACATGCACTAAGAAACAAAAAGGAGTAGCCTTCTCTGATAACACTGATCTAGATTATTTTGAGATTGAAATGAAGGCAGAAATATAACAAGTAAATACCCAAATATATTTCCATAAACACGGAGTTAAAGTAATGTACAATTTTTATTCATGATGGAAATGTACAGAAACTGTAAAAACACAGAGTGAATGAACTCGCTAAAATGGTGGAAGCTTATCTATGAGAAAAGATGTGATGGCTACGCTCATTCACAAGAATATGATGATGTTCAAAATAAGGCTCTAAAGGCATTTTTAACATAAATAAATACAAAACCCTAACCCCGGAAGATGAAACACCAAATGGATTGTGGGCTCTGATGGGGGGTAGTTGATACGTCAACTTCCCAAGGGTGTAACTTTTGCATACAATCTTTGTTTGGGATGCATGATAGCTCATTGGAAATTTCTATCCGAGGAATACACATTTTTCCATCGCACTCTGGCCAAAGATTATAATGTGACTATGGAAGACCCAAAAACCGATTTTTAGGGCCTCAAAACGACCCCAGAAGTTTAGGACCCAAAAATATGTAGAAAAACAACCAAGGTGGAAACCCCTGTTTTGAGCCAGTGGACTAGGTGGGTGGCCATCGATTTCTACCTGGATCATTTTGGGTCATATGAGGAAGGTACATATTGTTGATTTGATGCTTGAAGGACTAGTGGAGGAACCTGTGCGGTTAGCTTTGAGGCAGTTTCGACGACTAGGGTAAGGTTTTAACTACCTACTTATATTGTTTTCAATAAAAGAGTTATCTTTCCCTCCATACATGTTTAAATTTATTCAATATGTTGATATATGTTATTTTTCTTCATATACTTGAATTTGTGCACAGTATATGTATGCTTTGAAGTCATAACTACCTTGTTGCAACATATACTTGGTCTTCTTTTGTAGGTTGATACCAATGGAGATTAGGAGCAAAATCAAAAGTGGAAAGTGAGGATCGACATCATACGTAGGATACAATGTGTGAAGTCTCTCCTTCTCTCCTCAAATTAGTTATTTTCTTATAGAATTGTTGTGTGTGAGGGTAGGTTCTTTATTTTACATATGGTCTTGCTCTACTGTGACATGACCCATGGTCATAGTGGGGAAATCCTGTAACAACGACGGGTCTCATAAAATATTCGATCTATTTTGGAGATAAATTTTGACTCTATACCCATTTTATGTGTTCCTTATACCATTGGAAATGTCTCGTCAAGCTATACAACTTCTCAGTTATAGGATTTAAGATATTCCTCACCAATTGTCACAATTTTTAGCATTTAACAATGGAACATTGTCAACATCCCAGAATCTCAAATAACGTAGTATGTCAATCAATATTAGAGGGACCAAGAACTTAAATCATGGAAGCATATCTAAAAATATCACTTAACTAACATTCTAGTCCTATAGGTTTAAGTGCATAATTTTTAAAGTATATTTCGATATTTTACTCTAGAAACTCATATATTTTGCGTTGAATAGTACTAGGTACTAGTGCTGGGAGAATATCATACTAAACTATCTAGATATGCAACGTGTGAACGAAGCATACTACAGGGAAAAATTGTTATACATTGGGATTATAAGGATCCATTAGTAGGCAGTGATGATTTTGAAAATTCAAAGTATGACACACTAGCAACAACAACATAGGAACAAGAAAAGGGTATCAATCCCAAATGGAAGAAGATGAAGTACAATATTCATGGCAGTGAAGCCCCAGGAAGAGACCCCCAATGTCTATATTATTCATCACATTGTATGAGGCGAACTAGGGCCAAAATCCATGATGGACCACTAGCACTAAAAGACAAATTCAAAATGAAAATGTATATGATGTATGATATATTAATTATGAACAATTATTCTGCCATTATTACCTCATCATTCCATAGAGAATAAGGGCAAAAGTTTACAAATAGAAGGTCAAAGGTCAGGAGAGTAGAAGGCCAACAATCACAGTGAATTCCAATAAATAATGTTATTGTACTCGAATTCGAGGATTTTGGGTCTTTGATATTTCATGTACTATTTCTAAAAATTTTAATGAGGAGAAGCATGTTTGGTCCAACTATTTTCTGGAGAAATGTGATCCTTGTGTTGCACTATTTTGGACTATTATATTGCATTTTGCGTAGCATTGGGGTTTTGTAAGAATTTATTTCACATTATAGACTATTCTTATGTGTGTTTATTTCATTCTTGTTTCTATTCTTCAATGAATATTTGTCTAAATATGTGAAAATAGACTATAATTCATTGTTTAAATGCTAGACTATTATGGGTTTGTAGTTATTTATTCATATTATTTTCTCTTCCCTATGTGAACTGTTTCTCAGGATAATGATGTGAGCATGTCTAGTTCTATGTGTTCTTTCTCATTACCTTTGTTTCATCCAAACATATGCATCTTATATTAGTTGTGTTTCAGTCTTTATCTTAGAAATCATAACTAGTGGACCGCAACCGTTAAAACACAAACTAGAAATGGTTGCTAATCCATAATCTGGATGGGTTGCCTATTCTAAATGGTGTGAGTTATAAATGGGACTTGTCATTGGGGGTAACCCCTACTATTGATAAATTCCATATAATATGTGTCAACAAACCTATTTTGTTTGAGACTTGTACATGTGTCCTTGACCACTTCATTATTTTATGTGTTGTTCATTAGTTAGTTGGTGGAAATAATTCTTTACTCCTCCATAGGATATATCTAAGGATATCACATAAGATATTATTATTATATTGTAAATTAATTTTATCTATACTCTCTATAAAGAATATACCTTCCTTGTTTGTACTCATGGTGGATTTTTGGAGGTTCCACTCCTTGGTGCTTAATTGACATATATTTCTTTGAGAATATGGATTCATAAGGGTTATTTATTTGTGGAGATTGATTTCAATTATTGGAGATATTCTATCTTGGTTTATGTTTGGTTCATGAAGGTTTATTGTGAATGCTTAAGTATTATACAAGCTAACAAGATCGATCCATTGAAGGGTAAATCCTACTACTTGGAAGGAATACATTTTTGGGTAACTCCTCTCCTTATTTCCTTGTAATTTTGGTAATTATTTGATTCCTTTATTTTTCTATCCATATAGGAACCCTAGCAAGGGTATTGAACATGCTTATCAAGCTATAGTTTATCTTGTTGGTGAAGGTGCTCCCTTGAGGACCCCTTCTGGTTAGTCTTCATTGTTTATATTTATTAGATAGGAGACTATTTTGTCTTTTGGCTCTAGTCTCCTCATCCTAATCCTTAGATAAAATCGAATAATTTTGAAGTGGGGTTTTCTCCTTGACCCCATAATCCCTTTTTGATTCACCTTGACTCCATTTCCCTTGTTGGATTTAGCATTATTCTCTCCTTATTTCCGTATCCTATTTTATATACTCAAAATACCAAAAATGTGATTTTACTAAAGATACTCTCACTTCACCCCCTACCTCATTTATTAGATTTAGTAATATTACTATGGATACCCCCCTTAATATAGAGGAGAGTCAAAATGAAGCAAAGAGGATAGGTTTCTTAGGTAAAAATGGTGACCATCCTAGTAGTTCCCTCTTGGGTTATTCCTTATGGATTAGGAATTTTATCATCAAGTACAATTTGGGAGGTAACATGAGGCAATAGAGGAACTGTAAATAATTACTATAAATCCACAAGTGGTCATGCATATAAAATAGGGCAATGTCTATTGGATTACTCAGAGGGGGGGTGAATCAGTAATAGAGCAATGCAATCCTTTTTAAACACAAAATTCAAGTGTTATATCAATGTAGCATTATCATCCAATAGTTGCAGAGTAAATAAAAAATTAACAAATGGGCAATCATACACATACATAGTACACCAATGTTTTACATGGAAACCCAAAGTGGGAGAAAACCATTGAATGTTTTTTCTTATATGTCTTTAAGAATTACATTCATTGGAAGCACCAACTTCCTTTTTTTTCCAGATGCAATTGGAAGGAGGCTCCAACCCCCTAGTTTCTCAGGCTACAAACTGAGGGAAAATCCAACTCCCCAATTCTCTAGCTACAGCCAGAAGGAGGCTCCAACCCCCTAGTTTCTCAGGCTACAACCTGAAGAAAGCTCCAACTCCCCAATTCTCTAGATACAGCCAGAAAGAGGATCCAACCCCCTATGTTCTCTCGCTACAACTGGAAGGTGGCTACAACCACCTGTCCTTTCCCTTTCCAACTGCCCTGAAATAAAAGTAGAATGATGGAACCCACTATCACACTATCACTATGATATATATTGTTGTAAACATGTACCGATCAACCTGCACCAAACAACCTATACCAATAACCTGAACCATGGATCAACCATGCATCAACCTATACCTCAACATGTAATCAACGTGTAACATAAACAAGTGCATCAACCATGCACCAACCTGTACCAAACAACCTGTAATCAAATTGTACCATAAACAAGTGCATCAACCATACACCAACCTGTACCATGAACAAGTTCATCAACCATGCACCAAACTTGTACGAATAACCTGTCACAACAACATGTCCAAACAACCTATCACAACAACCTATATCATCAATCTTATCAGCCAAATCAGATATACTCACCAAGATCAATCACCAAGACAACTCTCAAATATGTGCATCAACCAAGCATAACACAACAACTCATAATCATCACCAAGATCAATATGTGCTTCTAATAATATACCAATACAAGTATGATACATCATCCATAAACCATGTGTCAACAATACTACTAACAAGTTCCTCCAACAATGTACCAAGTATTTACCAATCATGTATCAACTACTCATCAACTATGACTCATTAATATGTACCAACATCATCAAATATACACATCATGTATGTGTCAACTCATCAACTACTTGTCTCAACCATGTACCCAACATGTACCTCAACCAAAAGCCCTCATCAATTTCTTCATCCAAATCTGATTTGCAACTCTGTAACACACCTTTTGTATATGATAACATACCTGCAAACCTTCCTTAACTTTAACAACAAGAGACTATCATTTTCATCAAACTTTACTTTAGTCTCACATGACTAGTTTTGGATTAGTCAATAACCCTAACTTGAAATAATCATAACTATGTGCCTGTAATGAATAAATATATGAAAATAGTACACAATGTTCTTCAGTGTGTTTATGCAATTCCTCTAGGTGTCACTACTTGGAATCTCTCAGAAAAGGAGTTATAGCAAAAATGGCATACCTTGTTGAATTCTGGCTTATTCTAGAGAGTGAACTTCTAGAGCGTGACCCACACAGAATATTTGTTGTATGGATCTAAAAATTGTACATAGAATACTACAGACTATAATATAACCAAAACATTTGGTCTTACTGAATTTGGATCTATTATGGAGAAGTTATGACATTTTTACCCGAAACACATGTTTTAGACTAATTTCAGGACTAGCCACAAATGTTATTTTCCACGGAGTGTAACTCCAAAAATACAATGACCCACAAGCTGAAATTTGTACCAAAGATACTTGGATATGTTTCCTCAATGGAATCTCAATTTCACGGTCTGAATCATTCTAGAAAAAAAATTATTGTGAAAATGGTGAGATGACCTGTAAATAACATACCTTAGAAAACATCATCAAAAGAGTTTATCCTCCCTTGAACTTCGACCTTCTTTAATTCACCTTCCCTCTGAGATTCGGATTATATATCCTTTGGTTACCTCATTCACCTATAGATATTCAATATTCTCAAGTGTGATTAAAATGAGAGATCCTTTCCTCTTATTTATACTTTCATGTAGTTTCCTCAAAGGGTTACATTTTAACCATCTTAACCCACTTTCCTTACTTTAGGGTTAACCCACTTCTAACCACTTGTCAACTTAGTAATTTCTCCATTAACTTTATTATTTAAATAATTTATTTTGTATTCACTTTGACTTATAGTACACTCATCACTTCACTTTATTATTTACCTTCTAAAATCTCCTAAACCACTTTGACTACTTTGACCTTTTGGGGCTTCCAGATGACTCATGAGGGTTCTTCAACTTCACATGGCCATAACTCTCTAACCGTGAGGAGTTATGTGACGTTCCACATACCACCGGAAATGACATGACATTTAATATCCATATAGAATATTATTACCTGCAAATATATCAAAACTCATGCCATTATCCATCAAACAAACTTGGTTCCATTACCCAAACCCTTCTCCAACATCACATGGCCATAACTCTCTAACCGTGAGGATTTATGTGACACTTCACATACCATCGGAAATGGCATGACATGTATTATCCATATGGAATATTATTACCTACAAATATATCAAAACGCATACCATTATTTATCAAACAAACTTGGGTCCATTACCCAAACCTTTGTGCTACCAGACTTTCTTCAAGGGTTGACATCAATGACAACCTCCCCCTTTGGAATTGATGGAAAAAATCTGATGAAATATTGAATTCATATCACTCATTCTCCCCTTGTGACCATCACTCCCCCTGGAACCATGCCTATGTTCTCTTTCTCCAAGAATTTACCTTTGCATCTAATAAATCTCTCCCCCTTTTCATCAATGGAAAAGGTATCTTTCCAACTGGGGTTTCTCCACCTAACTGAATTGTCTTTGGGGATACTCCCCCTGACTAAAATCTTCCTAAAATTGATCCCCCAAACTTAATTGTCCTCTTTATGGTGCTTCCTCGTGTAAATCTAAGACATGTAAGATAACCATTCAAAAGCATTCATTTTGGAGTAGAAATTACTCCGAGTCTCTAGAGAAAATACTCAAAGGCTTCCCTTGGAAGAGGTTTTGTAAATATGTATGCCACTTGTTATTTTGTGCCCACATATTCAACTCTGATGTTCTTCTGTGAAACCTATTCCCGTAGAAAGTGAAAATTTATTGGAATGTGCTTCGTCTTGGAGTGCATCACCGAGTTCTTTGAGATACTGATGGCACTTTTATTATCACAGTAGATTGGAATGGGCTCATCATACTCAACCTGTATATCTGTCAAAGTTTGTTTCATCCATAGAACCTGAGTACAACATCTTGATTCTGCAATATACTCTGATTTGGCTGTAGATAAAGATATTGATGATTATTTCTTGATTATACAAGATACTAAACACTCAGCCAAGTAGAACACTGCTCCACTGGTGCTTCGTCGGTCACCAATTCAACCTAACCAATCTGCATTTGTGTAGGCAATAAGTTATAGATCATTTCCTTTTGGATATCGCAATCCAAACTCTTATGTTCCTTTGAGATATTTGAAAATCCTCTTCACTACTAATACATGTGATTCCTTTGGTGCTGCTTGAAATCGTTCCACCTGTCCAACTTCTTGCATTACATCTGGTCTGGATGTTGTCACATAAAGTAAGCTACCAATCATTGACCTGTATTTCCTCTGGTTTGTAGACTTTTAATCATCACCTTTTCTCAAATTGTAACTGGTTTGCATACGAGTGGTAACTAGTTTGCAATCTTCCATTCCGATCCTCTTTAGCATTTCTCTGATATACTTAGTTTGAGAAATAAAAATTCCTTGGTTGCTTTGACATATCTGAAGACCCAAAAATAAGGACAGTTCTCCAAGTAATGTCATTTCAAATTCATTCTGCATATCCTTTGCAAATTTCTGGCTTAACCTGTCATTAGTACTTTCAAAACAATATCATCAACATAAATTTCAATTAATAAAATACTACCTTGAGTTACCTTGATGTAGAGGTTGTTGTCTGCGCTTCCTTTCCATAGTTCGTAGGTAGTTTTGTCATTGTTGTTTCAGAGCATTACTCTGTTTTGAATGTGAACTGGTGTATTCACTGTATGTGTCCAAAAAATATCTTTTAATTTGGAATCCATTAGCATTGTTCGAGCCATTTCCTATGTAATTATCATCCATTATGATAATGTTCCTTTGTCTCTGAAACACTCTCTGAACCACTCTCTGAACCAATATATGAATCCATGCTCTCGTCCATTGTCATATATCTCTCCAAACATGCTAATTGTTCTTACGAATCGATCTCTGTCCATACTGTCCAAGACTCTACTTGCACAACTGTCCATAATGTTGACCCATTTATCACTATATTATCATGAAGTATTGATTAATCTATCAAGTTGTACTTCTGCTAACTGACTATTTTGAATCTATCTTCTCAAACTTTGCAAGTTGCTCGAAGGATGGTTCTTTGGTCTGTCACAACTATCACATAGACTCCCCCTATCTAATATTCATATTTCCTAGGAGTCTCTAAGTCGGATGGCTCAGAACAATTTCTGCTCTGATGTGTATTCATCATCATCTTCATTGGTAGATTCATATCTCTCTAAGCTCTGAGTTCTTTCTTTCTTTCTGTGGATTCATATTTCACTACAATGACTGAAAGTACAATCTCTTTAACTTGTTCCTTATTTACATGTCCTTCCTTTCTTTTAGTTATTTTCCAAACCTTTATGTATCTGGCATTTTCATTTTTCTCTGTAAAATTTTCTTCATCTCGTTTTATTGTCAATCTTGCGATCTCCATTACCTATTCTTTGTTCACCTGTTCTTCCTATTTTCATATCCATATTTTCTTATATATGATATCATTGTTCTCTTTCATGGAAGTATCGATCATGCTTCTACAATGACTGGCTATGTGTCCATAGTTATGACATTTGTGACACTCAATGTTACGTGTGGCCACATAGGCACTTCTTTCTTGAACATTTCTTTTAGAATCCCTGCAATCTTCAACCTTATGTCCAAAATTAGTACAATAAAAACAATGACCATAAAATAAATTTGCATACCTGGGAGTGAATGATCTTCTTCGTGGTGTAGTCCTTCTAAATTTCTTCCTTGACTAATCATGATCATGATTGAAGCTTCTTTTTGGCTTGAACACAGATGATCGATTTGAAGATGTATCTTCAATAGTTTTCTTAGATTCCGATTGACCGTGATTCCTTCCTTTGAGTACTTCTGCACAACTCTTTCTATTTTCTTCATTCTTCTTTTATAGCAAGCTAGAGTGCTTATGTTCATTCTCTGTAACTGATGTGGATGTTTTTGTCTCTTCAACGTTCTTTTTGAGATTGACGATTTTACTTCTCAATGTGACAACTTATTCTTCAAGATTCTCAACCTCTTCTTCTTTATTTAATATCTGAGACTTCATGACTTCTTCTGTTCTCTTCGCTTCTTCAAGCTAAATTTTTAATGTGATTATTTCTTCTTCAAGTACTTTCTCTTCTTGACCAAACTTTGACTCAATCTAGTTTATATCGTTAGTTCTTTCCTTAAGATGATCTGTCAATATATTATCTCTGATTTCTGCTTCTTCCTTTTATGCTTCTATGTTGGCTTCCAAACACTTATTTTGATATTCAATATTTTATTCGATCTTTATGGCTTCTTCTAGCTAAGTTTTTAAGTACTCAATGACCTGTTGGGATTCTTCAAAAATGTGAACACTTTCCTTTTGTTTCATAAATTCTTTCTTGAGTGACTTGTCTTCTTCTCTTAGTTCATCTAAATCACTAATCAATTTTGATTCATAATTGTCTTCCTTTTCAATTAGTTTTTTTGTCTCATTTCCTTCATGGCATTATATTTCAAGATGTTTGTGTTTTTCACAATTAAAGCAAAATAACATACCTCTGGTGATTATGTACTCTTCATCTTTTGAATCTATTTGACATGGTGAAAATAATTCTTCTTGATCTATATTTGCATCTTCTTTGGAATTTTCTGAATATATGATGGGTGAAGAATATATGTCATGTAATGTATCCCAAAGTTCTTTGGCTGATGAACAATTACCAACCTTTTCTCTTATCGGATTAAGTAATCCTTCCCAGATGAAATCCATTGCTATTTTGTTATTCTTCTTCAATTCCTTCTTGTCTATAGTATTTTCCCTTTTTGAACTATCATATCCTGTAACAACTGAGAGCCAAATATAATGTCCATGTGCCTATAAAAATACTTCCATCTTTCTGCTCCACATCTCATACTTAAAACCATTCTAACCATTAAACATTGTTACTCCATTCTCAGAATAATCCATGATATCCTTCCAGTGGTTAAACTATTTCCTGAAGGAACCAGATCTGATACCAATTGTTGGACAACCGAGAGGGGGGTTGAATCAGTAATAGAGAAATGCAATCCTTTTTAACTACAAAATGCAAGTGTTATATCAATGTAGCATTATCATCCAATAGTTGCAGAGTAAATAAACAATGAACAAATGAACAATCATACACATACACAATACACAGGTGTTTTACGTGGAAACCCAAAGCGAGAGAAAACCACAGAATGCTTTTTCTTATATGTCTTTAAGAATTACATTCATTGGAAGCACCAACTTCCTTTATTTTCCAGCTGCAAATGAAAGGAATCTCCAACCCCCTAGTTTCTCAAGCTACAACCTCAAGGAAGCTCCAACTCCCCAATTCTCTGGCTACAACCAGAAGGAGGCTCCAACCCCCTAGTTTCTCAGGCTACAACCTGAAGGAAGCTCTAACTCCCCAATTATTTGGCTACAACCAGAAGGAGGCTCCAACCCCCTGTGTTCTCCGGATACAACCAGAAGGTGGCTACAACCACCTATCCTTTCCCCGTACAACCTCCCTGAAATAAAAGTATAATGATGGAACCACTATCACACTATCATTGTGAGATATATTGTTGTAAACCTGTACCAATCAACCTGCACCAAACAACCTGTACCAATAACTTGAACCATGCATCAACATGTACCATAAACAAGTGCATCAACCATGCACCAACCTGTACCTCAACCTGTACCATGAACAAGTGCATCAACCATGCACCAAACCTATATGAATAACCTGTCACAACAACCTGTCCAAACAACCTATCACAACAATTTGTCTCATCAATATTATCAACCAAATCATATATACTCACCAAGATCAATCACCAATACAACTCTCAAATATGTGCATCAACCAAGCATAACACAACAACTCATAATCATCACCAAGATCAATATGTGCTTCTAATAATATACCAATACAAGTATGCTACATCATCCATAAACCATGTGTCAACAATACTACTAACAAGTGCCTCCAACCATGTACCAATTATGTACCAATCATGTATTAACTACTCATTAGCTATGACTCATCAATATGTAACAACATCATTGTTAAGAACCAAATATCAATATACCATAGAAAAACCTCAAAAAAAGTACTCAACGCCTTGAAAAATAGATAATTTCAGATAATAAGCCTCTTCAAGGGGGCAACCTCCTTTTACCCCACTTAAATGTTCAAGTACAAGATGATTCAAAATTAAAATGTCTCCTTGGTATATATAGGAGACTAGGAGGTATAATTACAATTGATGGCCTAAAGACGACATAAATAAAATAACATTACTAATATCATATGCCCCAATTAAGGGGTAATGAGCCAATATTAGGGCTTAACATGGCCCTCCCCTTAAGACAAGTGTTGTCTGCAACGCTTGAGTAACTCTGGATGCTTCTGTATAAAAGACTCATCTTCCCAAGTGGAATCTTCATCCGGTAGTTTCCTCCATTTAATGAGATACTCTGGAATGGATCTATTCCTCAGCTGGTGAATTCTTGTGTCAGTGATGGCTTCAGGATCCAATATGATCTTTCCTTCCTCATCAAGTTCTGGAAATATAGTTTGAACTGGGATCTTGTCACCTATAACCTTCTTTAATCAAGAAAAATGGAAAACTGGGGGTACTTGTGAAGATGTAGGCAGCTCCAATTTGAATGCCATAGTACCAATCTTTTGAAACACCTTATAAGGGCCATAGTACTTTGGTGATAATTTATTATCCTTATTGGCTTGCTTGAGGGACATCTGTTTGTATGGTTGTAGTCTTAAAAACACCCAATCCCCTACCTCAAAACTTCTTTCACTACGATATTGATCTGCTTGTTGTTTCATGCGATTTTGTGCCATGATCAGGTTGTCCTTTAAGATTTGGAGAACTTGTTGTTGATTCTCGATGTGATTTTCCACTGCTTGAACCTTAGATTTTTATTTTAGAGAAGAAGTGATGGAAGGAGGGTGGTATCCATAAAGTGCCATAAATGGTGTCAGTTTTGTTGCAGTATGAAAGGAAGTGTTATACCACCATTCTGCCAAGGGTAACCACTTGAACCATTATGTGTGTTTATCAAAGACAAAGCAACGAAGGTAGCCTTCCAAACATTTGTTCACTATCTCGGTTTTCCCATCAGATTGAGGATGATAGGATGAGATATGAGCTAATTGAGTACCCAAACAAGAAAATAATTATGTCCAAAAATGTCCAGTGAAGATGGGATCTCTGTCACTTACACTAATCTTTGGGCTGCCATGTAGCTTTTGAACTATCCCCATGAATGCGGTGGCAATTGTACTAGATTTGAAGGGATGAGAGAGTGCACAAAAGTGTGCGTACTTGGCCAGTCTATCAACAATCACCATAATGACACTCTTTCCTTCAGACTTTGGTAACCCTGTGATGAAATCCATGGAAACCTCCTCCCAACGCTGACTTGGGATGGATAATGGTTGTAAAAGACCTGGGGTCTTAATTGTTTCCACCTTATTTAGTTTTCAAAACAAACATTCTTCCACAAACCTTTGAACATTAGTTTTAAGGCCATCCCAAAAAAAATCCTTCTTGACTCTATGGTAGGTTTTCAAAAATCTCGAGTGCCCTCCTACTGGAGAGGTGTGCAATTCCAATAGTACCTTTTGTTTGATTTGGGAGTTC
>ML786671.1:325463-378250 GCA_009831015.1 Picea engelmannii
AAAATGAAAATGTCTCCTTGGTATATATAGGAGACTAGGAGGTATAATTACAACTAATGGCCTAAAGCCGACATAAATAAAATAACATTACTAATATAATATGCCCCAATTAAGGGGTAATGATCCAATATTAGGACTTAACAATCATCAACTATACACCTCATGTATGTGCCAACTCATCAACTACTTGTCTCAACCATGTACCCAACATGTACCTCAACGAAAATCCCTCACCAATTTCATCATCCAAATATGATTTGTAACTCTGTAATAGACCTGGTGTATATGATCACACACCTGCAAACCTTCCTTAACTTTAACAACAAGAGACTAACATTTTCATTAAACTTTACTTTAGTCTCACATGACTGGTTTTGGATTAGTCAATAACCCTAACTTGAAATAATCATAACTATGTACATGTAATGAATAAAGATCTAAAAATATTACACAATGTTCTTCGGTGTGTTTTGTGAAATTCCTTCAGGTGTCACTACTTGGAACCTCTCAGAAAAGGATTTATAGCAAAAATGGCATACCTTGTTGAATTCTGGCTTATTCTAGAGAGCAAACTTGTAGAGTGTGCCCCGCACAGAATATTTGTTGTATGGATATGAAAATTGTACATAGAATAATATATACTGTAATATAACCAACACATTTAGTATTACTAAATTTGGATCTGTTATGAATAAGTTATGACATTTTTACCTGAAACACCTGTTTTAGACTAGTTTCAGGACTAGCCACAAACCCTATTTTCCACGGAGTGTAACTCCAAAAATGAAACGACCCACAAGATGAGATTTGTACCATAGCTACTTGGATATGTTTCCTCATTGGTCTCCCAATTTCACGATTTGAATCATTCTAGAAAACAATTTATTTCGAAAATGGTGAGATGACTTGTAAATACCATACCTTAGAAAGCATCATCAAAATAATTTATCCTCCCTTGAATTTCGACCTTCTTTACTTCACCTTCCCTCTGAAATTTGGCTTAGATATCCTTTGGTTACCTCAGTCACCTGTAGATATTCAATATGCTCAAGTGTGATTAAAATGAGAGAGTCTTTCCTCTTATTTATAATTTCATGTAGCTTCCTCAAGGGGTTACATTTTAACCATCTTAACCCACTTTCTTTATTTTAGGGTTAACCCACTTCTAACCACTTGTCAACTTAGTAATTTCTACATTAAATTTTTTTATTTAAATAATTTATTTTTTATTCTCTTTGACTTATAGTACACACATCACTTCACTTTATTATTTACTTTCTAAAATCTCTTAAACCACTTTGACTACTTTGACCTTTTGGGGATTCTAGACGACTCAAGAGGGTTCTCCAACTTCACATGGTCACAACTCTCTAACTGTGAGAATTTATGTGACATTTCACATACCACCATAAATGGCATGACATGTACTATCCATCTAGAATATTCTTACTGACAAATATATCAAAATTCATACCATTATCCATCAAACAAACTTGGGTCCATTACCCAAACCTTTCTCCAACTTCACATGGACATAACTCTCTAACCATGAGGAGCTATGTGACGTTCCACATACCACCGGAAATGGCATGACATGTAATATCCATCTAGAATAGTCTTACTTGAAAATATATCAAAAATCATACCATTTTACATGAAACAAACTTGGTTCCATTACCCAAACCTTTGTGCTACCAGAAGTTGCTACCAGACTTTCTTCAAGGGTTGACATCAATGAAAACCAACCCAAATAATCAACAATGTCACTCAAGGTAGATTAATGCAACTCAAAAGATTCTTCATAATGAAGAATGAGAAGTAAGTGTGTCATCATCATGCAATTCATGTATGGACATAGAATTCAAGTAGGACACACCATGGAAAATATGAGTGGGTAGGAATATGTTAATACTAAAGTGAAAAATCCATATGCTACATATTTCCTCTCTTGGTAGAGATGATTTTAGAAAAAATGGAATAGTAGTGAGTTACAAGAAGGAGAAGAAAACAACAAATATATAAATTATAGAGAAAATAAAAGATACAATAATGGAAAAATAATTATGCATGAGGGAAGTTACCTACTAGGACATGTAGCATGAGGTACTACCCGATCATCATGAGATAATTCTCTATTTATTAGGACATGATGACCACTAATTGTGTGAATACCTACATGCCCTAATAATTGATGCAAAGAAAATATATAAGATTATGTGCAAGTAATATTATATCAAGAAATCCAATGACAAAGAGAAAAGAAAGAGATATAATCAAATATGCTTTCCAACTAGAGAATGTTGGGATGTGATTCAAACAATTCTAATGATTATGGAAGTAAAATAGTAGCTAAACTATGAGATGAGATGTAAGTAAATCTAAATACCATGCAAGAAAAATATATGCTAGACTATGAAATATAAGTACTAATATTGGAACAAGAAAAAGTAAGTCTAACTATCGTGGCATTATGATTGCAACTAGACTATGAAATAAATGTTGAAATGAAATGATGGAAGGAATAGGGTAAGAGTCATATACCTACACTTACCTAACCTCAAGTGATGTCATACAAGAGCCCATTTTTGGGTGTGCCATATGATAGAAGATTCATCTTAGGCATTTTGGAAATATAGATGTGAGTGATGTAAATAAAGAAAAATAAATGAAGTAAAAAAATGTGTAAAAAGGAGAAAAGTTAGAAATCCAATACTTATACTTATCTAAGTGAAAAAGTTGTCTATGTGGGATATTTATAAGGCATGTCAAATACGTGAGTGGTAATCTAAGTGCCAAAAAAAAATATGTACCTATAACACAAATTTTAATGGCTTACCTTGTCTATGGATGGATGGTGACACCAATTCCATGAAAGACAAGAAATTAATGAAGATGAGGAGAGAAGAAGGAAAGAGATGGAAGAAATAGGGAAAATCTAGTAAAGGAAAGAGGAGAGAGGAGACAATTATAGTGAAATTATTGGTGAAGGAAAGAGGAGAGAGGAGAAAACCCTAGGGAAAACATAGTAAAGGAAAGGAATGAGAGGAAGGATACGTTGAGGAAGAAACTCCATAGTTGTAGTTCATGGGATGTGATAACTAGGATTAATGTATCAGAGGCTGTTATTCCCATCCAATAATAATTCATCCGAAGTCAATCCTTACATGAGACAATGATCAAGGAAGAGTAAATCATCATCAAGGTGATCAATAAGAGAGGAGAAAAAATGGGCTATGAGGTATAGAGGAAATATATCCCCAAGTAGAATAGGGCAAGAAAAGAGGAGAAAAGGTGAGAGACAAAGTAAGAGACAAAGGAGAAGTAGGGCCACTACTAATTTCTTGAAGTATATTAATTAAATTAAGAAAAGGTTGGCCCCACGAATGTCCCATTCTATGATGGGTGTTAGTCACCATTATTTTTTTTTTGTGTGAAATCAAGATTTCAGAATCTAACGGGACACTAAACCAGTTTGGAAGCCTGATAAACTAGGAAAGGGGATAAATATGGTAGGGAGGGCCTAAATCTAGCAGGAGCGCAAAGTTGATTGGGCCCAAGGCATCGCGGATCTTGAGTTCTCAAGATCAATGGCTGAGAATGATTTTGGGGGAAGAAGTTGCGCGGGGGTTAATTTTGGAGAGCGGGACCGAAATTTAAACCATGGTTTTTATTTGGGGTTACGTGGCATCACCAGGTGCATTTCGGGGTGAAAAGTGGGTTGCCTCAAACCACTTTCTCATGCCCTCGAAATTTGGAAAAGTATAAAAGGGAATTTGGTTATTTATTTTATTATTATTTCGAACACTAGATCATTTGAACCTTGGCACGACCACCATCTTTCAACTGCAGCTCAATAGTACACCAACTACACGCCATTTCCACTCGTTTCCAGGTATTTTGCATCACTACCATAGATCTTATCATAACCTCAGTAACAGAACACGATCATGTGGAAAATGAAGAATCCCTAATTGACCGTTATTTAGATGTTTTTTAAAATGAAATCATTATTTCTCCTATCTTTGTGTCCAGAAGAAACCTGTCCGATAAAGTAGGAAAATGTATATCGTTCCTTAAAGCAGTCTAGGCTACCATAGTCCCTTATGTTGTCGAAATTTCTTTCTCGTTTCCTGAATTTATAGGTTGGTGCATCAAACAATATTCCGGTGAAGAAAGAGTCTTCGTGAATAAATGAGGGTCTGAGGTCATGTGTAGGTTAGAGAGTTTGTCAATTCAAGATCCCCTTAGTATACCAGAGTATTTTTTCATAATTTATGAACCTTTCAATGAAGAGAATTGGATTAGGATATATAGAGAATGTTCATCAGAGGTCCGAGACCTGTTTTTACAGACAATTATCGAACCTGAACATTTTTCAACGGTTCTGTCTTTGTCGATGAATGTGAATATTATTGAAGTCAAATGGGTTTGCTCCCTATTGAGTCAATTTTTAGGTCTAGACAATGACAAATATTTTGTTGAAGTCATGCTTCGCTTCCTATTGAAATTTTTTAATTCAGAGTCTAGTCTGTCAATGCGTATTAGTTTTGATCAGTTCCTAGCTAGCGAATTTTCGTTCTCTAAGACATTTCAGATACTATAGATATCCGTTGAGAATTTTCCTAGAAAACAACAAGAGAGAATTTCCTAAAGAATCATTTGTGTCAATTTAATGTAAAAGGATTACATTACTTATCTTCATCAACAAAGTCATGTCCATAGTTTACAGTTTGATTTTCAATACCGTCCTACCTAGAGTTTTGGATGACATGAGTAGCTATCTACATCCAAATATAGAGAAAAGAGTGGGGTATTGGGTATTATCCATGCACTCAACAGTAATATGGGTTTATGGTTTCCATGAATCCCTTTACCTATTACCCATTTTTATGACCCCTAGAATAGTTTCCCTTGAATTCATCAGGCAGAGAATTATATCTGAGACAGAGCATTTCCTGAAGTTGCACAAAGCCTCCAACCTTAAGTTCCCTTTTATCATCGGCCCCTTCATTTTCAAAACCAGATCATGCTTATCTCAGGTTCAAGCAAATCTCAAAGAGTTTGGTTTTGCACAACTACAGGGAAGAATATATGATCCACACCAAATCATATCCAAGAGAAGATTGAGGAACAAACGGGCCCCTTATGAGCATGAACAGGTTGAGGGTTTTGATAAGCTGGAAAATCTAGAAGTCTGTGTTGACATGGAAGAAATATTGAAACCAATTCAAACACAGCAAGTGTTGGAATATCGGTTGTTGTCATTAATGTCAACCCTAGTCATGGGTTTTCGACCGCAAGATTGATGAAGGTATTTGGACATGAAGGGAAATGCACATGAATATAAAACACCCATGGATGGATAGTATACATCATGTTGTTTCTCGTGGTATGTGGCATGTCACGTGGATCCTCATGGTTGAGGAGAAATGAATTTTTGAAGATGACAAAGTGAATTGAAGAAGGAAGTACATGTAGGCCCTGAAGATAATTAAAGAAAAGAATTACAAAATAAGAAAGTGTCAGGTCGGCCCTAATGTTAAAAGGAACTGACATAAATGGTATAAATAAATATCATTATACATTCATTTTATACACAAGTCAAATTTCATAGGAAATCAGAAGTAAAGAAGGCCGGATTTCAAGGGAGGATGAAGTCTTTTGGTGATGTGTTCTAAGGTATGTTATTTTCAGTTCATCTTACCATTTTTGCTATAAAATTTTTTCTAGAATGATTCAGATCGTGAAATTTCTATGGTATTGAGAAGACATATCAAGGTATCTGTGGTAAAAGTTTCAACTCTTTATTCACTACAATTATGGAAATACACTATGTGGAAGATAGGGTTTTTGACCAGTCCTGAAGCTAGTCAATAAATAGGTGTTATGGGTAAAACAGTCATAAATTCTTCATCGAGAATCAAAATGGCATGGGAAAAATTGCATTGGAAACAGTATGGACTATAGTTTCTTGTGTGCAATTTTCAGAATCTTATGTTAAATATTGAGCGCGGGGAATTCTATACAAGTTCGGTCTCCTGAATAAACCCGAATTGAACAAGGTCTACCATTATCTCTATAACTTATTTTTGGGGAGGATTCAAGGAGTGAAAGTTGGAGAATTTTTGGAGAATAAACTGAATAATATTATCTACATGATAAGAGCATTCCAAGAATTGAATAATTGTAGAAATTGAAGAAGTCTCAGGAAGCATTATCAAGTTCTATGTGATGGTTGGTTGATGGTGATGATTTAATGTGAAGTTTTATTATCTCTTGTATATTATTGGGCAGAAGGAAGGGGAAAGTATGGAGAGTTCAACTCTCTCTTGATATTGGAGGATTGTGTCTTCCTCTTGGATGTTTATCCCTCCATTTACATTTGGAAGCTGTAGCTACCTTTGGAAGTCATTACTTCACTTGAACAATAACTATTGATTATTTCTCATATATTGTGCATGGTGTATTGTGGTGTATTGGTGTAACTCTTATACTATTGTTCATTTCTCATTGGATATAATTGAATGGTTTAAGTATAAGTTGATTTTTTTTTTAAATTGTACTTGATACTGATTCACCCCCCTCTTAGTATCAACAACAAGTGGAGGCAACCCTGCAACAAAATCATAATACAACAATCTTCTCAGAAACTGGTATTCAAAGTTCCTAAGATAAGTGTTTACATCATGAGAAGCAGTTCAGAGACCCTGGGCATCAGTGACCATCAAAATACCCCAAAGAAGATGAAGATTACACAGTCTCCATAGATAGTGTATTTAGAAGAGAAAGAGCCCAGACAACAAGTAAATCTAGATATGGTGTAAAGTGGTACTAGCACTATAGAGGTTGAAAAGGAAAGAAAATTCCAAAGTGAAGGCAGCTCAAGAACCTTTAGAAACAAGAAATATATCTTTGATAGAACATCTTAGGTAGTTTATCAATCTAAATAATATTTTGAAAAACAATATGTTGAGAAGGGAAACATAGCTCTGGGTGAGATGAGGGATTTAGTCCCTGAAGTTGAAAAGATTTCTCAACATAAATCTTATTTGTTCACAGTAAGGGATGTTGAAAAGAGGACCTTTAACATTTCATTTGAGGATGAAGACAAAGTCTCTGAGATAAAGATAAGATATGACAACATCAGCGCTCCAGACAAAGTCAAATTCCATAAGCATACCATTGATATGTTGTATTCTGATTACCCGATTTTAAGCTTGAATAATTCAAAACTGACATCTTATGCAATGAAATTGGAAGGACAGTTGAGGCAGGAAAAAGCATCTAGCAGAGCTTGGAAGACTCAGGTCAAGAGGATGGAATCTGAAGGCCCCCAAGGATTGAAATCCTCATTGAATGAGAAAGATAAATTAATTCAAAGTTTGAAGAAGAAATTGAAAATGTCTGCTACAGAGCATCCACAAACAACATAATTGGTTTCTCTAGAACAGGAAGAGGAAACACTTCATCAAGAGAAATTGGACTACAAAGATAGGGTGTTGCAGCTAGAACACAAAAAGGTGAAATGGTCACAAGAGCATAAAGAACGTCTAAACAAATATGTAGCTACAGCTCCTACTGCAGAAGTTGGGCCAAACACTGAAGGACTAGTCCAGGCTATGTCACAAGTAAGCTTGAAATAAGGAGAAATCAAAGGGTTGAAAGGAAGCATAGAGAAATTGAAGCAGGAGATGCAGACAAAGGATGAAAGAATGTCTCAATTTCAAAAGGATAATGAAGTCTTGCAGGAAAGAATAGATAAATTAAAGATGAGGTTAAGAGGAAAAGGCATGTTGCAAGGGGCCAAGCATATCATCTAGGAATCTATAGTTGTTGAAGGTACCAAGTTTAGAGTAGATTTGAATTTCATTAATGATAAATACATTATAGCCATCACAGCCAGGAGCAGGTGCACTATTGTGAATGAAAATTTAGCAAAGAAACCATCAGAATGGGCCCAGAATGCCATAAATCTACTCAATGTTGTTCATATTGCAGACCTTCAAACTATTAGGGTTAAAGACATAACTACATTGATAATTTGGGCTAGGAGGGTTATTTCTAAACATAACCTGTTGAAATCATTCCAAACCAAGGAAACACAGATGGAACAGAGTGTACAAGAGTTCAAGGATTTGTTTGAAGAATTGTTCATCAAAGGACTTCCACCATTTTGGGATGGAAAGGGAAAATTGTATGATCATGAATAATAAAATTCTCTCCTCACTCAGTGCAGAATGGATCACTCCAAGTTCGAAACCCTGGAGGAAAATATGAAAGGAGCTACATTAGTTGAGCATCTGATTACAGACTTTGAAATTATGAATCAGTTCAAAGCAGTCAAGCTTGGACTACCAGTCATGTCATATGCTTCTTGCATTGACCTGGAGATCATGATAAAAGAAATGATAGATTAGGATATTCCTTCTGACTTGCAATGGAAGGAGATAGTACAGTTGGGTAAGACAAAATGCATTTTTCCAGGGTCCAGTAGATGATAGCCATATGTCATTAAAGATGCTAGATCATGTGGAAGACCAAAGCAGAACAAGTGGAAAATAACGGGACTGAAGTGCCATAGGAGTCATAATCTGGATCAAGAAACGTTCCTTGCTAATCATTGTAATCGGTTCCCAAACCGAAATGTCTTAATTTAATCATTGTAAATGGTTTCAAAACTGAAACGTTTCATTTTGATCATTGTAATTGGTTTCAAACCGAAGGAGCTCAACTTGTATAAATATTATGGGTTCCAAATTTATTAAGGGTTGACAGAAGTGCAAGGGCACGATTTTAGCTATTTGGAACTTGAATGTAATTTTTTGAAGCTGAATAGAATACACATGCAAATGTCTTGAAGTTTCCATGAAAATATTCTAATGGTGGTGGTATGAGTTTTGTCTCCTCTCTTTGTATCTATTTATTGTATTTCTGATTTCATTTACACTATCTTCTATTTAAATTGGATGGTTAAAGGCCCATAATTCATCTTTTGATGCTCTCGACTTAAGAAATTTAAGCTATGTTAAGTTCTTCCTAACTAAATCATAATTCATTTATTTAATTCTCGGATACAATTATATGTTTTTCCTTTCTTCTTATACTCTTCAAATTTACAATTTATAACTCATATTTATTGCCTCATTTAGCCTTTATCCTTTGGAGAGTTCTACTGAACAGTCATTTCTTCCATTTTTTTTCAGAAGTTTGAATCCATAGCTCTAAGTGTCCCTCCCCTTCCTTGCCAGCAAAATTATTAAAAACCCTTCAAAGCAACAAAACCTAGCCATTGAATTGTTAAAGAAAACTCATCTATTAAAGACCAAGTGATAGGAGAGAGCCCTCTCTGAGCTGAGAATGATAGTACCCAGCTCTAAAGTGGTTTTTAGGTTACCTCTGTCATTTTTTTTATCAGCCAAACAAATTTACAGAGTGCTAACATTTTGATGCCGTTGTCGGGGACGAAACTGAAGATTTTTCCTGGGTAAAGAACGATTTAAAGCTTTAGATTTGATTCATGAGGGTGACAGTGAATCAAATACCTTATTGGTTGAGACTAAATTTACCCTAGTGAATCCATTATAAAGAGACCGGTAGCATAATATAGTTTGAGCAAGAAATCATGGCTCCCAACAGAATTCATACCAGAAGAAATCCAAACCCAGAAGCAATAATCCATGTGTCTGATCGTGAGAAAATTGTACACAAAAGAAAAGAAAGGCCAATAAGCCCAGTTTTTTGTCCGAAGAGAAATTCATCTTTTCTTAAAGATGGAGCAAAAAGCATTGAAGGCATTGATTTTAATTTTGAATTTGAGCAAACTCTGTTCTGAACTAGATCTAAATCCAATTTGAACGAAATCATCTTTGATGAGAAGAGGTTCCAATATTTAATTTCAGTTGTCTTTATTAAACCTCCTATGATTCCTACTCAGAAAAATCATCCACTTCAAGTTCTTACTGCAACCATGGAAGTTAGGTTTTCCTCCCTTGTCCTACCTGCTCAGTTACATGATTTATCCCGGGACTCTAATCAGAGGATTAAGTTGCATTATGTTGAAGGAAATGTGTTAGCCAAAAAACACTTAGACTGGTTCAATGATTTTGTGGACCTAGAAGAAGTAGATTATGAATATGCAAAAATGAGGCCGTTTGCATGAAGTCTCATAGGTGAAGTCAGAAAATGGTTCAGAGCTCTCCCAGCAACAAGTATCCCAGATTTTGAGGCCTTTGAAAAAATATTTCTTGCAAAGTGGGGTTACAAGAAGAACCCCCTTTAGTTGCTAACCCAGTACAACAACATGAGAAGGTCACCTAATGAAACAGTACAAGAGTTTTCAGCTAGATTTATGAATTTTTACAACTCAATTCCTACTGAAGTAAAACCTCCTCCTAGATCTTATCAACTTAGATATGTTGATTCTTTTGAAAGTGACTTTGCTTTGTTTTTAAGGGACAGAAGATCTAGTTCATTAGATGATATGATGACTGATGCAATAGAAGTCGAAGTAAATCTAATGGCTTGAGGAAAGATTAAATATAATTCTGACAAAGACATTGTTGGTTATATGTTACTCACTCTTCTTTCTTGACCATCTGAGTTATTGACCCAGGGTTCATGTCTTTTGGGTTTCCAACAAATCCTCTAAAACTATCAGCCCTCCTGGTAAACCAGAAGGCAACACAGTACACAGGATGCACTGTGAAATCTCACCCAAGATAGATTTAAATGGGTGGTTGTAAGACTCGGGTGTTTACAACCTAGGATTGAGTATGAGATATGGGTTTATTATTCAGTGGTGTTGATGGTTCTATGCATTTGTTGTTGCTTACTATCTATACTTCCATGAGTTTCTTGAGGGATTGCCCCATCTTTGCCAGTTCTTTTTGCAGTTTATCCCTGTGATGTGTTGCATGATCTAAGTCCTCTGCTAGGCAATCTTGGACCATTTTGGCGATCATTTCCCCATCATCCTCCATGATCATATAGTCGGGTCATGTTCGTTGTGCCTTTTCTTTCTTGCGCGCACCTCCTGTCTTCGCTACCGGTCTCTTAGTTCCCCCTTATTCTTGTGTATTGGGATTTGGGGCGGTCTTCGGCGCTCCCTTATCTTGTTTCCATTATCCGTTGGTCAGTTGTGTAGTCTCTTTCTTCCTCTTCTGGGTTCCTTTCTTGTTTGACCCTTCGTCTACCTGAGTTGGTTTTCCTTGGCCCATTCTTGGTTTCTTGGGCACTTGGATTTTCAGGGGCTACGCTTCCACCTGCTCTGCCTCTCCTTCTGTTGTTCGTTCTGGGACTTC
Source organism: Picea engelmannii (assembly GCA_009831015.1). NCBI lineage: Eukaryota > Viridiplantae > Streptophyta > Pinopsida > Pinales > Pinaceae > Picea > Picea engelmannii. Next base: position 336,764 of record ML786671.1, read on the forward strand.
CCAGGTAATGGTTGGGATTCTCCATTCATCGGGCCATTCATTGATGACCATGTCAATATCACCCTCTGTGATGTAGTAGTGCATCTGTAGCCACTGTCTATCTGTATCCTACCTTGGTTGTATCCACATTATTTTTCGTGTGGCCCAAAAGTTGGTGATGTCTACATATCACGCGACAACCTTTGGTGTTATTCTCCATGATCAGTTGATATCTTCCTATATGTTGTGTAGGTATTCTTCAAATATGATTCCATTCTCCCTCTTATGCCTGGCATGCACCCAGATCTCAGTAGTAGGTATCTAGCTCCCACTGGCTGTGGTCTGGTACAAAAAATTACATACCCTGGTTCCCTCCATCCCATGAAGGATATTAAGGTGATGAACCATGAGTAATTGAAATTTGTGCCTAGGTCCTGCGCATCCTTGCAGTCCTCTTGAAATAAGTTCAATAATATGGCGCCCAACTCATTGAGGTGCCTTCGACGCACTGAGCTGCAACTGCAATGACTCTCGCTGGTACTTTGTATTTGCAGCATTTTCTTATCAATTTGTAGGATAAGATCTTTGCTCCCAATTGTGTACCTGTGTTGTTGATTCATTTGATCATTATGTCTCTCGTTCCCCTGGTGGTGCCATACTTTTTCATCATTTCCTCTTCCAACGCTTTCTCCTCGGATTTGTCGTCCAGAATCAACGCGGGATCCATACCCCGAGTTGGTAAACCTGTGATTTGTGTGATAAGCTCAACATTTATGGGGATGGGTTTGTCCATCCATATGTCCCCTCCATGTGTGACTGCTAATAGTTGCTTGATGCAGGTTGTCACGTACTGGCCTCTGCCAAAATGTGGTAGGGTGAGAAGACCTAAGATTCTTGTTTTGTCCAGCCCAGTTGCCCACTGATATGGCTGGGTAATCTCTTCTCCCAGTCGGGTTGTGCATATGGTCTCTATACCCTCCTTGCAATTTTCAGGAACTTGGTTTCATCTGATACGTCATGGTCTGAATATTTGAGCTTCCCGATGTGACCCAGTAGCTTCGGTTATACTTGTACTCCAGCTGGTATGCGTGGTAGAACAATTTTTGCTGCAGGATTCTTGCGAGGTGATCTCGTTATCTGTACTCTTTCTTCCTGCTATGGTGGTTGGGTCGAATTTCCAGCAACTTATGGTTGTTCCCCCATAATCTATTTTGGCCAAGCCAAGGCATCTTTAGAGGTCTCCCCTGTTGGTTGACCTAAGAGGGTATTTTGAGACTTGTCTGGTTTCATTGCTACTTCCAGATTTTGTGTCATTCTGTTAACTTCCAGGGCTTCTTCGGTGCTTCCTGGTTGCACTTCCTTTCGTGTTTCCACTTTCTCGTTCTGAGGCTCCTGTGTCGCTACTGGTGTATCCACTTTCATGGCCTCTGCTTGTGGTTGCTGAATTTCTTCCACAATTGGTGTAGAGTTCGTCGGTATCATCTTTGGGGATGGGATTTCATCGATATCGACAATCTCTGGTTGTTGCTGGTCATTTTCTTCCAATAGTCCTCATGACCTAGCTTTCACCCTAGTCGGCCTGGCAGTCTGGCCTGCTTCTGCTGGCTTCGGTGGTGCCATAGTGATGATTATCAAACGTTTTCTGATTTTGAATAGCTTCTGTGAGCTCTGTAGTCTCGCTCTGTTCGTTCTGGCTTCTATTACTCTCTCTCTCTATTCTCCTTTCACGAATAGACTAGTTTCTCACGTGCTCACGTGTTGTATGGGCTTGTCATGAAGCTTGTCGAGGATGTTTCCTTCATTATGTGTTTAATGCACCCTAACTATGGGTTCAATGCATCTACAACGGTTTTGTACTTTCCATTATGCTTGATTTTCCGACTCTAGTTGGCGCATTTAATGTGATGTCCCATCGATCCTTGTCATGCTTTAATTTCGGCTAGTGTTGTCTTGTCATCCCGATTTTGTCAACTTTACATTTCCCATTTGTTTTCCCTTTGTATGTAACCGTTGTTCATGCCTTTTCTGAATTTGCTTTTCCAACTGCATGTGGCCTTCCTATTTATGGCTTATTGTGCCTTCTTTAGTTTTGTTTCCTTTTTTCTCTTTTTCTGTTTATTTTTATTTTATTTTTTTTACTGCGCGGTGGGTGGTCGAATGTCCTTATACAATTTCAGTCGGCTCTCGTTGATCATTCCTCTGAGGTCTGTGCCTGTTGAATCTCTTAACTATACATCTCCTCCCTATGTGACATATTTTACTTCGTATGGTCCTAACCAATGCATTCTGAGCTTTCCCGAGTGCTGAAACAATTTGATGTCATACATTAATACTAGATCTCCTTCCTTGAACATTTTCTTCTTGATGTGTCGATCGTGCCAAGCTTTATCTCTTGCTTTCTGCACTTGTTGATGGAATATTCTGAGGATTCAGTCTTCCTCCATGTTCAATAATTGATTCAGTCTTTCTTGTACTACGCCTCGTTTTGTCATTTGTGTGATAGATGCTACGTGCAAGCTGGGTACTAAAAATTATAATGGCATTACTGCTTCTTGGACATAAACCAGTTTGAATGGAGTGTGTCCTGTCAAATTTTTGCATGTAGTCATGTATGCCCATAATATTGCTGGTACCTTGAGGTCCCAGTTGTCTCTATTGATGTTACATATATTTGTTAGTGCGTTCTCCAGAATTTTGTTGAAGGATTCTACTGTGCCAATTGCATGTGGATGATACGGTGTGCTTTTATGGTGATGGAATTCAAATTCTTCATTCATTGTGTGGATGGTGTTGTTTATGAAGTGTGTGCCTTGGTCGCTCATCAAGACTCTTGGACACCCAAATATCGTGATTACTTGTTCAAACAAAAAGTGTGTTGTTGTCTATGCGTTGCAATCTTTTACTGGTGTGGCTTCCACCCATCTTGTTATATATTCCATCGTGATGATAGTGTACCTTTCCACTGTTCTTTTGGCTGGTGGGTTAATTGGTTCCACAAAGTCGATTGCCCATTTTTTAAAAGCATGTAGTGTTACTTGTGGTTGTAGTGGCATCTCATCTCTTCTATTGGGTTTGCCTACCCTTTGATAGACATCACATCTCTGATAGTAATCGTTCGAGTCTCTGTGAATTGTTGGTCACCATAGTCCTGTGCATAGAACCTTCTACGCGGTATATTTTCCTTCATAATTCCCTCCTGCCATTCCCTCTTGGGCTTCTACTAAAATTCTTGGTCGTTCGTTCTCTAACACGTACCTTCGTAAAATGCTATCTGCGCCCATCTTGTATAAATGACCTGCAATCAGTTGATAGTCGGTCCCGTGGACTACTAAGTTCTTCTTTTGTGCGATGGTATATTTTTGCGGAGCAATACATGTGCTCAAGTACCGGATGATCTCTGCAAATTAATCATCAACAATCTGTAATGAGAATAACTGTGCATTTGGAAAGTTGTCTTCTAAATTCGTAGGTTCTTCTCCATTTGTGACCCTTGACAGATGGTCAGGTCTTGCATTCAGTTTTCCTGGTTTAAATATTACTTCAAAGTTGAATTCTTGAAATAATAGTAACCATCGACAGATTCTCCCCCCCAGCACTGGCTTGTTGACTAGGTATTTTAGGGCTGAGTGATCTGTGAACATCTGAAACTATTTTCCCAATAGGTAATGTCTAAACTTCTGTAGCGCATAGACCATGGTTAGGCCTTCCAATTCTGTTGTGTTATAATTCTGTTCTGAGTCTGATAACTTCCTGCTTGCAAAAGTTATCGGGTGATCCAAGTCTCCCACTCTTGGATGCGCTAATATATCTCCAAGTTCTATCGTTGATGCATCTACATGCACATGGAATTTCTTTTCCCAGTATGGAAATACTAATATCAATGATGTGACCATATTTTCCTTCAGGGTATCCAGACCGTGTTGACACTTGTCATTCCATTGACACATTGTATCCTTTCTTAACAGCTTATCCATTTGTGTTGTGATTTGCGCATATCCTTTGATGAATTTCCCATAGTAACCTGTGTGTCCTAACGTCGCTCATAGCTGGGGGAATTTTTTTGGTGCTGGTAAGTTAACAATGACTGTGATCTTTGTCAGATATACTAATAAGCCTTGTTTACCTACTATATTCATCAATAGTATCCCAAATGGTGTCCCAAATATGCATTTCTTGATGTTCAGTGATATATGGCACTGTCTGCATCGTTCTAACATCAGTCATAAAAATTCCACATGGTTTTTCAGCAGACTATATACTGTCCAGTCATACAGGTATACTTCAAGAAACTGATGGATGAATTCCTTAAATGTTGGGATGACCACTCTGGAAAATATTGCTGGTGCATTCTTTATTCCAAATGGCATGATTGTGTACTGATAAGATCCCCATTATGTCGCGAACGTGGTCTTATGTTTGTCTTCCTGTGCTATCTTAATCTGATGGTAGCCTGAGAATCCATCAGTGAATGAGTAATCTTCATGTCCTCCCACGTTCTCTAAAACTTCATTTGTGAACGGTGTAGGGAATGGGTCGTGTAGGCATGCATCATTCAACTTCCTCAAGTCGACACATATCCTGATTCATCTTCCATGTTTCTTGTCCTGTACTACTATCGGACTTATCCATTATGACTCCTCAACTAGTTCGATGATGTCGGCTTCGAGCATCCTATCAATTCCGTCTTTAACTTTTTGTTTATATATGGGGTTTAGTCTGTAGGGTCGTTGTCTGGTAGGTCTCACGTCTAGTCTGAGTGGTATCTTCACTTCTCCTAGTTCTCCGGCTATACCCTTCATCTCTGTGAATGTTGTGGGAAAAAGGTCGTTATATTCGCACAACAACTCTGTGATACTTTCTACTATTTTCTCATCCCAGTAATCTCCAATGCTGGCCATTTTGGGTTGTTCCATTGTCCCGATGTTAAATTTATTTACCTTGATTGGCACGTAAATGACTTCTAATTCTATGGGTGGTCCCTCCACATATCTTTCACCTTCTACTTCGTCAATATGAATATCGTGTGGGTCCTCTTCATCTAGTGCTTCCTCCTGTACATGGTAACATAACAACAGTTCCTTGACTGTCTGTTTATTCCATTGTTTCTCTTCTATGATAAAATCTATTTCGGTTCTTTGATGAATATCACTCCTCTAATTTGTTTGAGGGTTGCGTATGTGTTGGGGTTCTCATGCTCGAATGAGAAAGTGATTGTGAAGTTTTGTTGTAATTTCCTCCATGTCGTAGTTCCTTTGTGTAATTCCTGGTCTGTATACCAGTTCGCTGGTATGCCTTCTAAAGTATGTATGAAGTGATGAGGCCATTCCTCTAGTGATTTCATTTTCCACCGTGTTTTTCACTTCTCCAAGTGTTTCATTGGTGTCCCTTGTCCTTCATACTTATATTGTTTGTTGTTTTCCTGTTCTGTGTCGAACCTTATGCGCAGTAATCGCTTACATTGATACCAGTATATGATTGTCTCTTTATGTGTGCCCCACCATATTGCGGGTGTGGCCTTTAGTGCTAAGTCGAGTGCTAACAATCTCTTATTTTGTAATACTTCGTCTTCATATTGTGTCAAGAATGTTTCAAAATCATTTAGTCCATTTAAACTAGGTGGTTCCCTAATTTCTGTGCCTACCCACCTTACTGTGTGGTCTATTCTTGCACATATTCTTGTGGATACTTCGTGTAGTCTCTGCTGCTAGTTTTCTAGCCCAGTGTCTGAGTTTGTTGGACATGAAGTAATGCTCCGCCAAATGAGTACCATGTCTGCAATTGATTTTATGTAATCCTCATCACGCGTAGTTGTTCTATACAACCGGTCGATTTCCTCTAATTCCAAACAAGTGGGTTCTATGCACCTCTCCCCTTCGGATGGATCTAATGGTTCTATGAACCTGTATTCTCCGGATTCAAATGTCATTTTTCGGGTTTTCAAATTGATTATGGCCTGGTTTTCAAATGCCCAATCCAGACCAAGCAATGTCGAGTAAGGTGTTGTGTCATCTACTATTTCAATGACTTCAAAGTCTGCTTTAGTGTGCACTCCATCAAGATCTACTATCACTCCTTTCATTTTACCTATTGGTAGGACCCTATGCTAGTTTGCTAGTTTCAATTGGACATTTGAGTCTCCCAGTGTTGGCTCTCCCATGCATTTCTATGTCTTCTTTGGTAATACATTCACTTTGGATCCTAGATCTAGTATAATGTCTCCCATGTTGAAATCCCCAATGTTGGTATTCAGCCTGAATTTCTTGCTTGTTCTTCTTCTTGTGTGTAGGTGGTTAATGGTTTTGGTTCTGGATTTTCGTCTATCTCACTACTACATTTCTCTAGTATGTTTTTCAATATTTTCACAGAGGAAGGATCACTTAATACTTTCACGCATGATTGAAAAAATCCTTTGATTGTACTTACTTGTCCCATGGTTCACATTCCGTTGGTATGATCCAGTGAGGGCGGAATCTCATATTCTAGGGCTTCCTTGAATGGCTACGCAATTAAAGTCGACACTGTGTCCTTCTTCTGAAATTCTTGTATGGATTCCTTAAAGGTATCCTTTTCTTTTTGTGCATTGAACTTCTTTCTTGGTTCAGTGTTCTTCTTTACCCATTGGTTATGTGTTGGTTCCTGTCGAATTGCATCAGTGCCTATTTTCGTTCCTCCATGAGTGACTATGTTGATGTTTTGTCTATCATCCCTTGCTTCATATGAAATCCACTAAACATTCTAATTGTTCTGGTTCCTCTTTTCCTGAATATTTACTAGTAGTGTCGAACATTCCTCTGTATCGTGGTCTGATGTGCGACAATACATGCAAGTTGTTGGTGAAAGTGGACATTCTCATGCATAATGTCTCGGTTGCTGACAATTGTGACATGTGACTAGTCCTCTACCTCATCCAAAACCTCCTCTGGCTCATCCTCCTCCTTTTTAGCCTGCTCGATCACCTCTCGACGTGTTATACTGTGGTGCCTAATTGTATTGTGCAGTGTTGTATTGGGATCGTTTCGGGTTGTACTATGATTTCGCGTTATTGTATGGTTGTTGCACAGTGTTATACTGTGGCTGCGCAGTATTGTATGGATCTGGGGCTTGATTTAACTATGGCACTGCTTTCCAAGTCATCATTTCAGCTTGTACCCTATATGCATCTGATGTTCTTTCCCACATCATCTGCATGGTTCTACAATCTTTATCATCGTGGCCCACTGATTTGCAAAAGGTGCAGTATGAACTCTTTGGAACTGTCTAGTATTTCTGCATCATCGTGCAGTGATAAGGGTTGCGATCTAGTTTCTTGCATATTTCACACCATAGTCCTCACTTTGGTCACGGATTTGGCATACTGGCTGCCATAGACTGCGCGAATTTTGGGCATTTGTTCTTGTGGTGTCCTTCCGTCCTGCATGTGGTGCACCAAACAGCTTCTCGTTTGTCCTTGTTCTTATTATGGTTCAACTGAAATGTTAGATTCTTCAAATCCTCCTTCAATTCTTCGATAGCTAGGTCCGCCTGCTAGTACTGGTTATCTTCCAGTTGCAAGGCTGCCTGCAGAGCCTCTGCTTGCGTATGAAACTTTTGTTGTCGTAAAGGATATTTTAAATGTGGTAATAGTGAGTTGACAAACAGGTGTCGATGTTGGATATCTATCATAAGGTATTTGATCTTTCCCTTCAGTTGCTTGAATCTCTGATCAATCTCCCATACAGATTCTCCTAGCTTTTGTCTTATTTCGATCATCTCGTTCATGTAATGATATTCTGAGCTCGACTTCGGGAACTCATTTATCAATAGATTCTTAATGTTGGTGAGTGTCCTTGTCATTCCCGGGGAACTATTTATGTCTAGACTCATGTACCAGTCTAGTGCGTGTCTCTTAGAGTAATTTCTAGCTACGCGAGTTTAGTATCTTCATCAGTGATCTGTTTTTATTCCCAGATATTTGCACAAATGAACAAATGCTTCTCAGGGTATTATGTTTCTTCTCCCCGAAATTTTGGTAATCGGATAGTGGGATCATGTCCTACCATTCTGAATATTGAACTACTACCTCCTTCACGTAGTTTAGATACTTGACTAGTGTTTCCTGAACTAGCTCCTCCAGTTGTTGCTCCGTGTGTATATGTACTTCCTACTGTCGGACTTCCTCTAAAATTTGGTTGTCTAAACGGTGGTGTTCTCTTTGGTGTATTAGTCACACATGGGTTTATGGGTTCCACATTGACATTAATATGGATAGGATGGCTGCCTTCTCCTCCCATTCTTGGACCTCTCATTTTCCTCTCATATGTTGCGTGCAAGATTTCCTCAATCTACTCCACAACCTAGAGATCCTCTACCTCTTCCTCATCACTCGCCAAGACTTCCCTCGTGGCTACAAATCTCTTCTTGGTATTCATTTTGTATTGGTAGGGTACTTTGCTACGTGTTTTTCCTGTTGACACCAAGATCCACTTGATTTGTTCGTCGTCTATCATGATCGGGTCCAAGGGTTCCTCCTCCTTCTTTCCTTTGTCCTTACCTCCTTCCATTTATTATCTCTCTGTCAGTGCTTCCCCCCCTTCCCCCATGTACGCAGGGAAGTTTAGTTGTATAATTCCATTGTCAATACACTTTTTTTATATAGAAGTATCTTAATAGAAGTATAGAGTGATTGAATGTACCTTCCTTGAGGTCCATGTAGAAATTATTGCTCTGTTGCATTGTATGACTTTGTTGTGTCAACTTCAAACTCTGTTATGAAGCCTGTCACAATATTGTCAAGCCAAAAGTCTATTGCACGGGTGAATTTGTTGTTCACCTATTGTAACTGCTCAATCTGTACTGGAGTCCAATCTAGTTGTCGAATCCGGTTCGTCATGTGGTTATCCTTCAACCTTAGTATCCACTCCTATAGTAGATGCAGAAAATCACAAAAAAAGACTTTGTGTAAATTAGTAAATACGTATTTGTCCAGATATTTGCGAGGTGTGATCCTAGGGTTTCTATTGTATTTTTTTGCAAACTCTAGTTCTTTGGTTCTCAACCAACCTTCAATTTCTTCTTTTGTGGGGTTCCACGGTGTCAACATTCCCTTCTAGTGGCTCATTTCTCTCTTCTTTTCTTCGTTCTCTTCGTGCTCAATCTATCTCATCTACTCAGTCCTTTCTCATTCCTATTAACATGACAACAGAACCATTTGTTGGTTATATGTTACTTACTCTTCTTTCTTGGTCATTTGAGTTATTGACCAAAGGCTCGTGTCTTTTGTGTTTCCAACAAATCCTCTAAAACTATCAGCCCTCATGGTAAACCAGAAGGCAACACAATACATAGGATGCACTGCGCAGTCTCACCCGAGATAGATTTAAATGGGTGGTTGTAAGACTCAGGTGTTTACAACCTAGGATTGAGTATGAGATATGGGTTTATTATTCAGAGCCATGCACTACAAATTGTGATTGCAATCTACTGTTATTCATGGTCACACACTTATCTACCACCGTTTATTTCCCAAGCAACACAATCGTATTCCATAACAATATATTAACTCATTCATCAAGCACAACAATTAACCACTGAAAGAAAAGTAAAGACATACATGCAGTCATCACATTACACAGATATTACCATGGTTCACCCCCTCCTAGGCTATGTCCAAAAATATTTGGCTCTTGGCTCTTTTATTATGGTAGTTCTGCATCTCAAGTGTCGCGTGCTTACACTTCTCCTCAAATGGGTAAGATCTATATGAGCCAAACTAGATCGCATCGGGCTCCTCAACCTACGATCTAATCCTCAAATCTTCCTCCTCTCCTCTATTCTTAGCTCAACAGCTTACAAAATAGTTCATCACAATATTACATATCGCATCAACTCATACATATTTGGCATGAACAATATAGAGACAAACTAATCAAGAACCAGCCTTACCCAACAAAAAATGAAACCCTCTATTATTCCTACATAGCTATATTTATATCTATCAGTCTCTTCAGTCGTTTACAATTTATTACAAAAAACCTAACCCTACCGACGTTAGGTCTTCCTCCCATGCATGCGTGTTGTTCTTCCTCCCAGTTGTCACTTCCCTTGTGCACGCTTTCTTGCATGCGTGTGTGTTGTGTTTCCCTCCAGTTGTCGCTTCAGTTTCTACACGCTTTATTTCCCCATGATCATCCTTCTTTTCACTTCAGCCTACTTCCAACAGACATAAACAAGGTCCAAGATAAGGCGCAACCTTCAACCTCACATTCATCAAAAGAAAGGTTTCATTTTATGATGAAGACCATGGAGAAACTCATGGAAAGGATGTCTTTAGATAATAAGCCTAACACCAGAGAGAAAGCTAATGTTCCACCCAGGAATCAAAGGAGACTAGCAGTTCCACAAATCAGACAAAGAGATCAAAGGAACTAGGGTGATCAGCGAATAAGACCTCATTTTCAAAATAATTATGGAAATGAAATTTTGATGAAAATTTAGAAGACAATATGCATTGTTGTGATGGTGATGAAATGTAGGTGTTTTTGACTAAAGAATAACATTATCATTTCATGGATGCAAATTATATATTCATGAAGGAGAATGATGAAAGGTTGTCAGTGGAAAATGAAGACTACCATAAAGGATTGCAGAATGACATCATTCAATTCGAGAAACAATATAATATTCGAAACAGAAAGGTGCCTACAAATCCTCCAAAGTGAAATCCTACCAAGGAATCTCAAAATGATACACCTTCTTCAATTCATCCTAAAAAGGACTATGTTGCAAAGGATGTTGTGGACAAAGGAAAGAAGAAAGAAGAACCTCCAAAGAAACTACTTGAACCAAGAAAGGAGACAGTCATCAAAGAGGTCGAAAAACCTCATCTTCCTTTAGCTTTGAAAGTGAGATGGCCAAAATTAAAATCTTTGTTCCATTCAATGAGATAATAAAGAATAGTGAATATAGAAATCAAATCGTTAATATGCTCAAGATGGAAAAAACTTATGATACTTTAAATATACAATATAATCATCCTGCCATCTTGTTTGGCCCATGTGTAGAGGAGAGTAGTGATGTTGATGAAGTCCCTCCTTTCTATGTTAGTCTGAAGATTCATGATATGAATTTTCATAATGCTATGTTGGATTCAGGAGCATCCCATAATATGATTCCCAAGGTGGTCATGTACCAATTGGGTATGGACATTACAAGGCCTTACAAAGACCTTTTATCCTTTGATTCAAGGAAGGTGAAGTGCTTGGGCCTAATCAAAGATCTAGTATTATCTTTGTCTCAAATTCCAACAAAAAATATGGTCATGGATGTGGTGGTTGTTGATATCCCTCCTAAATTTGGCATGCTATTATCTAGGTCATGGGCTGCAAAGTTGAAAGGGACTTTGCAAATGCATATGTCATACGCCATTATCCATGTTTTTGGTCAAGATAAGAGGTTGTACAGGGAAGTATTTCTCAAATACATGGTCGGTAACAATGCCTAGACAAACAACCATCCCATTTATTTTGTTGTAACTGAGATTGGTTCTTCTATTTTATTTAATGATTTGAGTTTTGAAGAGAAGGTGCCAAAGACTAATATGAATATCAAAGACAAACCCGATAAGAAAACAGAGGAAATTTCAAATCATCTAAACAGTGCAAAAAAAGAAATGTGGAATGTGAGCTTTGATGGATTTGCCAGTAGAGAAGGAGCAGGGGCTGGTGCGTGGATTAACCCCCCCAAATCAGGTACAAAACTTTGTTCTTATTACCTTTATTTTTATTGCACAAATAACATGGTTGAATATGAGGCATTAGTGTTGGCATTGAAGAATTTGAAAGAAATGGGTGCTAGGAGGATAGTTGTACATGGAGATTCTGAGTTGATTATAAATCAGATAAATGGTATATATCAAGAAAAGAATCCTAGATTAAGAGCCTATAGGAATATAGTGATTGATCTTCTTGAAGAATTTCTAGAGTATAATATTTCAGTGATTCCAAGGGGGAAAAATCAGATTGTTGATGCCTTGGCTACATCAACCTCAATTTTCAAAATTCCAATTTTTCCTAACAGAAGATATGAGATTAAGGTCAAGCACAGGCCAACAGTACCTAATAACATTAAGTACTAGCAAGTTTTCTAAGATGACAAACAAGTAGAAAGTTTCCTTAAGATGGATGGTGAATTTGCAAATTTGAATATTGATGAGGAATATTTTTGTGAAGAAGAAGATGCGGTTGTGTTCACAAATGATGACTATTTCAAGAATCAGATTGCTGGTAAGGATATAATGCAACTAAAAAATAACATCATTCCCAAAGGCATGGTCCCATTAGAATTTATTTTTGACAACAATGATGTAGCCAAGAGTCCTAAAATTACTGCAAATGATGAAGACATCGAAGATTGCAACATTGGGACTCAGGAAGATCCCAATATCATCAAGCTATCCAAAATACTTATCACAGAGGTCAAGCAAAGGTATATCAGTTTAATGAAATAATTTCCTAATTTTTTTTCATGGAGTTATGAAGATCTAAAGGTTTATTATATTAAGATGATTCAACATGTGATTCCAATCAAGGAGGATCATAAACCTTTCAAGCATAAATTAAGAAGAATTAAACCTTTGTTGTTGCCCTTGATTGAAAAGGAGATAAAAAATGTGTTTGAAGCTAATATCATAGTGTCTTTGAGATTTTCTAAGTGGGTGGAAAATCTGGTATCTGTCAGAAAGAAAAGTGGAGAGATTAGATTGTGTGTAGACTTTTGAAATCTGAACAAGGTATCTCTCAAGGACAATTAACCACTACCTAAGATTGATCACATTCTACAGAAAGTGGTTGGTTCTCAAAAAATGTCAATGTTGGATGGTTTCTCTGGGTACAATCAAATCATGGTACACCCTCATGATGAGGAAAAGACAACCTTAACAACACCATGGGGCACTTTCATGTATGCCAAATTGCCTTTTGGGCTCATGAATGTAGGAGAAATTTTCCAAAGGGATATGGATATAGCTTTTTCTAATGAGAAAGATAAATTTATTGTTATTTACTTAGATTATATCACTGTATATTCAGTTTCTGATGAAGAACATCTTAAACATCTCAGGAGGGATTTTCATAAATATAGGAAGTTTGGCATTTCATTGAACCCCAAGAAGTCTAATTTTGGCATGGAAGAGGGAAAGTTGCTTGGTAACATTATTTCAAAGGAGGGAATAAATATAGATCCTATCATAGTTGAAGGAATCCTAAAAATTGGTACACCCAGAAGCAAGAAAGAAGTGCAATCTTTCCTAGGGAAAGTAAATTTTCTAAGAAGATTCATCCCTAACCTAGCTGAAATCATAAACCATATCACTAACATGCTCAGGAAAGGAAGTGAGATAAAGTGGACTCTTGAAGCTAGAAATTCCTTTGAAGATATTAAAGTGGCATTGACCAAATCCCTAGTGTTGTCCAGTCCCAATTTTGAAAAAGACTTTATATTGTTTTCTTTTGCCTCAGAACACACCATTGTTGGTGTTTTGTTACAAAAATATGAACAAAACTTTGAAAGTCCTATAGCCTACTACAAAAGGACATTGAGGGATTCCCCCTTAAAGTATGATATCATGGAAAATCATGTATATGCATTGGTCAAGTCCCTAAAGGAATTTAGAGTTTATATCTTACATTCCCATATCGTTGCTTATGTGCCCAGCAATTCTTTAAAGGAAATTCTGACTCAGCCTGATCCTGAGGGTAAAAGGGGCAAGTGGATACCTTTGTTGTTGGAGTATGACCTCGAGATCAAACCTACAAAGTTGATCAAGGGGCAGGGACTTGCGAAGATGATGGAACAGTCAAATTCTGAGCTCTTGGGAATTAATTTCATTGTTGATTTATCAACAGATTCAGAAGAAGAAAATGTCCCACAAGTATCCCAAAAATTCCTTGACTCCCCATGGTATGCTAACATTATTTTTGTGTTGATAAATTTGCAGGATCCTCATGAATTGAGAAAAACCAAGGCCAGGTTTTTGAAGCTAAAAGAAGAAAAGTTTTTTATTCTAAATCAATCTCTATATTGGAAGGATCCAGGAGGAATCTTGTTGAGTTGTTTGTTGGAGGAAGAAGTAGAAAAAAACATCAGAGAATTTCATAAAGGTGATTGTGGAGGGCACCATTATTGGAAAAATATTGTGCACAAGATATTGAGGGTTTTTTTCTATTAGCCTAGCATTTTTTATGATGTTTACAAAGAAGTTTCAAGCTACCATGAATACCAAATTTTTTATGGAAAGAGAAAACTGCACCCTTTTCCCTTGAAGCCTATCTCTCTTGAAGCACCTTTTAGACAATGGGGCCTTGATTTCATAGGATAAATTCATCCACAGTCCTCAGCTCAGAAAAAGTGGATACTCACAGCCACAGATTACTTCACCAAGTGGATTGAGGCAGTCCCCACAAGGCAAGCCACATATACGGTTATCATTCAGTTTTTGGAAAACAATATTTTGTCTAGATTTGGCTATCCAATTAAAATCATTATTGATAATGCAACATCATTCAAGTCCAAAAAGACGGAAAAAAATTTCAGTGATTGCAATATAACCCTTGGTCATTCCACATCTTATTACCCCTAAGATAATGGGTTGGATGAGTCATCCAATAAGAGTTTGACCAGAATTATCAAAAAACTATTGCAAGATAACAAAAAGGCTTGGCACAAGAATCTTATCCATGCACTGTGGGCTGACATGATCACTACTAAAAGGTCTATTGCCACTTCACCCTTCCGTATTATGTACGGCACAGAGGCACTTTTTCCTACTTCATTAGGATTTCCAGTGATGAGATTGCTACAATAGAAGGATGTTAAACTAGATGCCACTCAAAGGAGGAAAAATGAACTAATCAATGCTCAACAAACAAGAGAAAAATCCTTCAACAACTCTCAACTACACCAAGACACGATTAAAAAGGATTTTTATAGGAATACTAAGGAAGATGATTTCAAAGTGGGGGATTTGGTGTTGAAATGGGATGCCAGGAATGAAGACATAGGAAAGCATGGAAAATTCGACCATTTATGGTTGGGACCTTTCAAAATTGTGGCGTACCATGGAAACAATGCATATCTGCTACAAGAACATAATGGAGATCTCATTGGTGGGGGACCCGTGAATGGCAGGCTTCTCAAGCATTATCTCGCTTAATGAATTTTTCACCCATTCCATTTCATTTTATATAACCATTTTAGTTTTTCCGATTGAAGCAATTGAAATCAAATCAATAGAAATTGAAGCCTGAAGCAAAGGCCCTAAGCTTATGCTGAGTATAATTTAAGTTATATGAACCAAGTTTCGTGAAATAGATGTTGATTGAATTAGTTGCATGAGTGAAATAAATCCCAATGGACGAGAACTTGGTCTATTGTTCTTTGCTACCTCAATGGGAGGATAGCATCCCCAGTTGGAGCCCATGTTAGTCACCACTATTTTTTTTGTGTGTGAAATCAAGATTCCATAATCTAGCGGGACGTTAAAATGATTTGGAAGCTTGATAAACTAGGAAAGGGACTAAATATGGAAGGGAGGGGATAAATATGGAAGGAGCACAAAGCTTATCGGGCCCGACGCATCTCATATCGTGAGTTCTCAAGATCAATGATTGAGAATGATTTCGGGGGGAGAAGTTGCATGGGGGTTAATTTTGGAGAGAGGGCCTAAAATTTAAACCATGGTTTTCGTTTGGGGTTAGGTGGCATCACCGGGTGCATTTCGGGGAAAAAGCGAGTTGCCTCAAACCACTTTCTCACACCCCCGATATTTGGAAAAGTATAAAAGGGCATTTTGTTATTTATTTTATTATTATTTCGAACACTGGACCGTTTGAACCTTGGCGCTACCACCATCTCTCAAATTTAGCTCAATAGTACACCAACTACATGCCATTTCCACTCGTTTCCAGGTATTTTCCATCACAACCATGGATCCTATCATAACCTCAGTAACAGAACAAGATTCTATGGAAAATGAAGAAGCCTAATTGACCGAGATTCAAATATTTTTTATACTGAAATCAACATTTCTCCTATCTCTGTGTCCAGAAGCAACATGTCCGATAAATTAGGAAAATGTATACCATTCCTTGAAGCAATATAGGCTACCATAGTCCCTTATGCTGTCGAAATTGCTTTCCCATTTCCTGAATTTATAGGTTGGTGTGTTGAACAATATTCCCATGAAGAAAGAGTCGTTGTGAATAAACAAGGGTCTGAGGTCATGTGTAGGGTAGAGAGTCTGTCAATTTGAGAGTCCCTCGGTATACCAAAGTCTTTTTCCACAATTTTTGAACCTTCCAATGAAGAGAACATGATTATGATATATAGAGAATGTTCATCAGAGGTCTGAGACCTGTTTTTACAAACAATTATCAAACCTGAACATTTTTCAGTGGGTCTGTCTTTGTCGATGAATGTGAATATTATTGAAGTCCAATGGGTCTACTCCTTATTAAGTCAAGTTTTAGGTCTATACAATGAAAAATATGTGGTTGAATTCATGATTGGTTTCATGTTGACCTTTTTTTAAGTCAAAGTGTGGATTTTCAGTTTGTATTAGTTTTGATCATTTCCTAGCTAATAATATCCATAAAAAACTAGTCAATTTTCGTTCTCTAAGACATTTCAGATACTACACATATCTATTAAGAATTTTCCTGGAAAACAACAAGAGATAATTTCTTGAAGCAACATTTGTGGCAACTAAATGTAAAAGGATTAGATTACTTATCTTCATCAACAAAGTCATGTCCAGAGTTTAAAGTTTGAATTTCAATACTGGCCTACGTAGAGTTTTGGATGACATGAGGATCTATCTACAACCAAATCTAGAGAATATATTGGGGGATTGGGTACTATTCATGCACTCAAAAGTAATCTGGGTTTATGGTTGCCATGAATCCCCTTACCTATTGCCCATTTTTCTGACCCCTAGAATATTTTCCCTTGAATTCATAAAGAAAAGAATTATATCTGAGATAGATCATTTCCTGAAGTTGCACAAAGCCTCCAACCTCAAATTCCCTTTTATCAGCGGTCCCTTCATTGTCAAAACCATATCATGCTTATCTCAGGTTCAAGCAAAGCTCAAAGATTTTGGTTTTGCACAGCTACAGAGAAGAATATATGATCCACACCAAATCATATCCAAGAGAAGATTGATGAACAAACATGCCCCTTATGAGCATGAATAGGTTGAGGTTTTTGATAAGCTGGAAAATCTAGAAGTTTGTGTTGACATGGAATCAATCTTGAAACCAGTTCAAACACAACAAGTGGAGGCAACCCTACAACAAAGTCAAATACACCAAGCTTCCCAGAAAATTATTTTGAGTGAGTTGGAAAAGGTGGGTGGCCACCGATATCCACCTGGATCAAAGAATAAAATGATCTCCTGACTCAATGCAGAATGGATCACTCCAAGTTTGAAACCCTGGAGGAAAATATGAAAGGAGCTACATTAGTTGAGCATCTGATTATAGACTTTGAAATTATGAATCAGTTCAAAGCAATGAAGCTTGGAGTACTAGTCATGTCATATACTTCTTGCATTGACCTGGAGATCATGATAAAGGAAATGATAGATTAGGATATTCCTTCTGACTTGCAATGGAAGGAGATAGTATGGTTGGGTAAGACAAATTGCAGTTTTCTAGGGTCTAGTAGATGATGGTCAGATGTCACTAAAGATAGAAGATCATGTGGAAGACAACAACATAACAAGTGGCAAAGAACGAGACTGAAGCACCAGAGGAGTCATAATCCAAATCAAGAAATGTTCCTTGTTGATCATTGTAATCAGTTCCCAAACTGAAACGTCTTATTTTAATCATTGTAAACAATTTCAAAACTGAAACATTTCATTTTGATCATTGTAATTGGTTTCAAACCAAAGGAGCTCAACTTGTATAAATATTAGGAGTTCCAAATGTATTAAGGGTTGGCAGAAGTGCAAGAGCACAATTTTATCTATTCGGAACTTGAATGTAATTTTTTGAACATGAATAGAATACACATGTAGATTTCTTGAAGTTTCCATGAAAATATTCTAATGGTGGTGGTCTGAGTTTTGTCTCATCTCTTTGTATGTATTTCATGTACTTATGATTTCATTTACACTGTCTTATGTTTAAATTGGATAGTTAGAGGCCCAAAATTCATCTTGTGATGCTCTCGACTTAAGCAATTTAAACTATGTTAAGTTCTTCCTAACTAAGTCATAATTCATTTATTTAATGCTCTGATACAGTTATATGTTTTTCCTTTCTTCTTACACTCTGCAAATTTACAATTTATAACTCATATTTATCGCCTAATTTAGCCTTTATCCTCTGGAGATTTCTACCGACCAGTCAGTGCTTCCATTCGTTTTTAGAAGTTTGACTCCATAGCCCTAAGTGTCCCTCCCCTTCCTTTCCAGGAAAATTATAAAAACTCTTCAAAGAAACAAAACCTAACCATTGAATTGTTAAAGAAAACTCATCTATTAAAGACCAAGTGACAGGAGAGAGCCCTCTCTGAGTTGAGCAGGCTAGTACCCAACTCTAAAGTAGTCTGTAGGTTACCTTTGTTGTCTGTTTTATCAGCCAAACAAATTTACAGAGTGCTAACAATGGGGATTAATTCAACTTGGTAAAACATATTAAAATAAGTAACCATTATAAGTATAGTATACCCTTAAGCTACCAAAAATGGTCTAGGATTCAAAGGAAAGGATTGCCAAGAGCATCTAGAATATGAGAGAGAGTGGTGTTGAACATGCTTATAGTTTGGTTTTAGATTCAATGAAATTTGATTCTCTAAGTTTATATCATCATTGGCACAAATTCTTGTCCAAATGACTTGGAGAATGTTGATAAATATGCTTTTCTAAATGTTGAAAAAACATTGGGATGTATGCTTGGTTTATACATTGTGTAGAGGTTAATATGAATACTTAGCTCACATTTGGTCCTTTTTTTGTATGGGTACTTGGATGAGGATGGAATCCTATATGGTTGATGGTTTTTGGGATAGGACATTGATATTCATTTACTTGAGATTCAGATATGTTTGAGAATTTTGTTGTTGAGGTTGTAAGAGAACTTTGTGTATTTGGATGTAAGTTCAAGGTATAGTTCCAAAAACCATCATAGAAGTAACAAACTTATGGATATCAAAGAGAAAGTAATGGTTTAATGGGAGACCCAAGATTCAATTAGGTCATGGATCATAAGCGGAAGTCATTTAAGAGGAATAAGGAAAGAGTAATGACCCATCAACAATATATTTTATTGAGGAAAATATAGGAGGATCATATGAAGGGTAATAACCATCCATTTAAGAGAAGGGCCTACCTTCATGCTCACAACGATGTCCTATATCGATACAAGAAAAATTGTAAAATATTTTAACATGAGAACCTCACACAAATTTAATGGCTTGAGAGAAATATTATTCAAAACCTTTAGGACATGTTGAATTATGGAAAGGGGAAGGGAGATGATGAGTGACTATATAGTTTCCCATGTCAATGGTTCTAACCTTCATAGCATCCATCGTATATAGATAAAATCCAATATAGGGATTACTTAGGTAATTAATTGAATAAAATAGAGGAGAGGAATAAGGGGAACCTTTTCTCTCTTGAATAAAAAGGACATAATGATCCCTATGGTCGAAGAAGGATCCTAACACAAGAAAGAGAAATACTTCACTCAAAAGAGGAAACATTATATTGGAAATTTCCATTGGAGTCACCAAAATGTTGTTTGGTGGTTAAAATAAGGAATCATCCTACCAAAAGGAGGAAGTAGAAATAGGCTTTGCCAATCAATTTTAGGGAACATCTAAGAAAACATAAGAGAGCGGAAGAGAGGAAGAAAAGAGGAGGGAGAAAACTACTATGTTAATTAGGGTTTTATGGTTGATTATGTGACTTGGGGATGTATATTAATTATCATAATTCAATTATGTCTCGATAACATGTAGAAGTAATAACACATTAACAAAGGAAAGAAAACTAACTAGGGTTGATTTAGCAATCTCTTTTGGTGAGCTAACTAACCTAAATCCTTAAGATCAAAGAGAAATGAAAAGGAAGGAACTCATGTAGAAAAACATTGTTGTAGGTGATAAATCTACTTAGTGAGAGGTGCCACAAGAAACCAAGAGTGGGTTTCTCCGTCCAAATGAGCTTGGATTACATGCTACTACAAGTTCATGGAAACAAAAATTGATCCTAATCTTTGTTCAAATGCCATAAAAACACTTAGATCTACCATATAAATGAAGAAACAATGCATTATTGTATGGTTACGTAAAGTTCCCTCAGAAAGGTGGCACACTTTTGGGATTACCTGCATAGAGTAAGTCATTAATATGATTATATAATTAATAACTTACTCTACATAGATGATCCCAAAAATAAGATCTCATATGTTGGACTATGTAATCCCCTCAATGCTTAAATAAAAAAGAGTGAAGGGAGATGATCTAATTGAATAGTTTAATACTTTCTAAGTTTTTTCAAATATGATAGCAAGCTAAGAGGGCTTGATTGTGGAGAAATATCCACAATTAAGCATTCTTGAGCCAGAGTATTCTTGGTATGGGTGACCTCCTGGGAAGTCTTGGTTATTGGGTGCAAGCCCCAGAAGTGATGATTGATGCTATGTGATTCATTTTGCTAGTTTCAATCCCATTTATTCAACCCTATGAGAATCACCCAATGCAATGACTACTAAGTGGACTATTCAAAATCATGATAATTTTTTCAGATTTGACTAATACTCATGGATATGGATCATTGATTATTAACTTACTCTATGTATATAATCCAAAAAATAATATCTCAGGTGTTGAACTAGGAAATCCCCTCAACACTTAAATAAAAAAGAGTGAAGGGAGCTCTAATTGAATAGTTCATAAGGCACAATGCTTACTAATTTTTTTTAAATGGGGTAGAAATATAAGTGGGATTGATTGTGGGGAAAAATACACATATAATCATGCTTGAGCTAAAATATTTTTGGGATGGGTGACCTTCCAGGAAGTCCTAATTACCAGGTGCAATCCCTGAAAGCGATGATTGATGTTATGTGATTCATTTAGCTAGTTTCAATCCCACTTATTCACCCCTATGAGCATCACCTGATGCAATGAGTGCTAAGTGGACTATTCAAAATCATGAAAAATTTGTCAGTTGCAATGAATACTCATGGACATGGGTAATTTATTAATGACTTACTCTACGTAGATAATTCAAAAAAATAGTATCTTGTAAGGTGGTAATATATTTCCTCCATTGTGATGGAACCCCCCTTGAAGTAGAAGAGTTGAATTTTCCAACACATAGGGGGAACTACTAATCCAATGAAGATTCCCTAGGACAAAGAAACAAGCCTTCATAAAAGAAACCAAACCAAAAATAGCATATTCCCTTAGAGGATTTAAAGATGACAAGAATAAGTAGCTCAAAAGTGTGGGAGAATAAAAAGAGATATTGATTTGTAAGATACCATGGATATTCCACTATAACAATTCATCGTAATAGATCTTACAAGTTTTTATAAAATCTTCATTATGTACTGATTTACTTAATATTTAGATGTAATATTACTAACTTAGATTACAAAATATTGAAACAAGTAGAGACTAAAATAAAATAACATGGAAAAAACTATCACACAATACAAACAATGAACACAAGATGTACCCTAGGAAAACCCATCCAAAAGGTGAGGATTATGCCTTTCTCTTTTCTTCTTAGATATGATATGAAAATACAAAGAAAGGTGAATTCATGATGGAGTTTCCATGGACACTATGGCCTATGGGTCATGGGAATTTGTCAGTTGCAACTAATACTCATGGACATGGGTCATTTATTAATGACTTACTCTACACAGATAATCCAAAAAAATAATATCTCATAAGGTGGTACATCTCTTTCCTCCATTGTGATGGAACCCCCCTCGAGGTAGAAGAGTTGAATTTTCCAACACATAGGGGGGGACTAATCCAATGAAGATGACCTAAGACAAAGAAACAATCCTTCATAAAAGAAACCAAACCAAAAATAACATATTCCCTTAGAGGAGTTAGAGATGACAAGAATAAGTAGCTCAAAAGTGTGGGAGAATAAAAAGAGATATTGATTTGTAAACTACCATGGATATTCCACTATAACAATTCATCACAGTAGATCTTACAAGTTTTTATAAACTCTTCATTATGTACTGATTTACTTGATATTAAATGTAATATTACTAACTTGGATTGAAAAACATTGAAATAAGTTGAGACTAAAATAAAATAGTCTGAAAAAAATTATCACACAATGAACACAAGACGTACCCTAGGAAAACCCATCCAAAAGGTGAGTATTATGCCTTGCTCTTTTATTCTTAGATATCATATGAAAATATAAAGAAAGAATTTGTTTTTTATTAATCTCTCTCCCTACTCTTGGGATGACCCGGGTTCAGATCTGAACAAGTTTCCAACAAAACCCTCTAAAACTATCGGCCCTCCTGGTAAACCAGAAGGAAACACAACACACAGAATGCACTGTGCAATCTCACTTGAGATAGTCCTATGGTTGACTGCAATGATTAGGTGCTTTCAGTCTAGGAAAGAGTGGGGATATGGGATTGTAATTCATCTTCTTAGGCCTTGATCTGGTTATTCTTTCTATTATTCGTAATATTCATTCATTTGTTAAGGTTATGCATGCATTCTAACAGATCTAGCATAGGACATATATAACTGAATCATCCAGTCATTCATTCATCATCTAGCTACTTATATAAGGTAAACATGAAATCAATCACAACACATATGTTACTGTGCTTCACCCCCTCCTGGGACATGTCCACAAAGATTTGGCTTCTTATGCTCTTTTATTTATATTTTTTCAATAGATGGTGTCGCGTGCACTACAATCTCGATCATGCAGTTACAAAACTAGTTCCACAATCCTCTACGAGGCTAACTAGATCACACCACTATCCTTAGCCTATGATCTAACCCTCAATATCTAGCCACTTGACCTTCCTACAACTCAACAACTTAAAAAAATGGTATGAGATCTTACAGTACTTCTCCTAGCCAAGAAAAACGATATTCTCTAACATTATTGAACCCTAACCTAGACATCCTAGGTACTTATTTATACTTATTTTTGTCTTATCATCCATTACAATCTCTTACAAAAACCGTGACCCTAATGTGTTTAGGTTTTACTGCATGCGTGCCTTGCATTCTTTCCTCCTTTGCATGTGACTTTCCCTTGCACGTGTTGCTTTTCCTTCCAACTGTCTTTTTCTAATTTGAGATTTACTTTCCAAAATTGGATTCTTCCTCAAAATTGACATATTCCCAATAGGACCCAAACACTGACATGTGGCTCTTCCCAAGCCACCTAGGAAGTGCACGCTCCCTCAACAACCTCTGCTAGGATTTGGAGCTTGTCTACAAGTTCCCTTTATCTCTCCTAGACCTGCACGACCTTCTCTATGAGCGCTTCCAATGCTTGCACTGTGATCTTCTCCTGGATCATGGTTGTGCACTCTACCTATGTTTGCGCCATGTTATTCTTCTCCTCCTCCAACTGCACGATCATCTCCGTTGCTTTCTCTTAAAGAGGTTCCATCTGTGCTTGTCTTTCCTTCTTCTACGTCTGTGATTCTTTTAACTCTGCCTGCATATTCTTCATATCCTGCGTTCCTTTCAGATGATCGATGATGCTCATTGTATTTTTCCTCTGCTTGAGGTCCTGTATTGATGCGCTTATTATTTCTTCCTCCTGGTCCCACTACTGGACCTACTCTTCCTCCTCCAGCGTTGTCCAAATCTGTGTGGCTATGTCAAACAATATTTTTGCTGTGTTGACTTGTTTCTCCATTTCTACCTCTTGGAGTGCATCTTCTGCTTTCCTCTGCTCTTAGACCTTAGGTGGGGTCATGGGATTGAGATTCTCTTTAATCTCCTTGATCTCTTTCTTGTACTGGTTAATTGTCTGTGTGATGAGGTTGATCTTATCCTCTGCGCTTCTCTCTGCTGCATGCACGCTGTTGGGGATTCAGCTGTATATCGCTATCAATCCCTTCTCTAGCCTATTTTCACGTTCTTTCTCCTCTTCCTTTTTGCCAGTCAACTGGTCACATGTGATCTGGAGCATCTCTGTGACCCCTCTTCCCACCTCTATATTTTTGGCATCTGCGTGATCCCTAGAGTGTACTTCCTACATGATGCTATATTGTATCCCATATAAGGCCTTTGTGGGGATCTGCGCCATCACTAATTCTACTTGTTCCATCTCTTCT
The DNA here is from genome assembly GCA_009831015.1 of Picea engelmannii. NCBI lineage: Eukaryota > Viridiplantae > Streptophyta > Pinopsida > Pinales > Pinaceae > Picea > Picea engelmannii. Next base: position 361,084 of record ML786671.1, read on the forward strand.
AGGGGTTTTTGTGTCATCTCCTAATCGATGTTGATCATTTGACGCATTATCATCAATTTATCCCTACCTTGGAAAATTAATTCCATGGTCTCCTCTCCTGCTCTCTGCGCAGGTGGCCTCTGTGTCTCCTCCTATGGTCACGCAGTGGCCTGTGACTCGGCTTGGTTCTGTAGATGTTGGATGTTTGTGTGAACCTCTAGCATCTTAGCCATAATTTTCTCCCTTTGTGCCTTTGTTGTTCTGACCACTTCCTCACTCCTGTCTTGGATCTTATCCGCGACAAGCTCTACATCATCCCATGTGAGGGTTATGTCGGGGTCCTCTATTTCGTGCTTCCTCTTTTTCCGTGCATCTTTTCCTTGTGCGGGCTTCCTTTCCATTTGTGAGGGTTGTGCCTATGTCGTTGTTTCTTTTTTTCCTTCCTCTTGAGCCTATATGGTATCCTTTGGCCCCGACTGTGCCCAACTTCCTTTTCTTGTTTTTGTGGGCATTCTCCTCGGCCTTTTTGGTACCATGCTTCTCCCACTTGGTATGGTTTGCGTTGTAGTTGTTCGAGTGTTATCTTTCAAGCTACCTATCCTCATTGATTATCCTGTGTCGGCCTTTTCCTTAGGCTTGGATTCCTACGTCGTGCCTATCCTCGTATTTGGTTTTGATGCAAGTGACTGCCACTACACAGACCATTCCTTGATAATCCACTCCATCTATTCTCTGGTGACGCAATATTTCATCTTCAACAATGCCTTTTTAGGATCCCTCACAACTTGGATCCATAGGTGATGTCAACATGCCTTGAATTTAGTTATCCCCTATGTTTCATGCGTGACCTCCATAGGTATGTGCCATACATTTTTTGTTCACTGTTGGATTTCTTCTAGCAGCATGGAAAACACAATGTTGTTTACCTGTTGTGTCTTGTTATCCTTCACCTGCCAGAGAGACTCATACCTAACCATGTAGAACTTCCCTACTTTGTCCAAGAATGCTAAGAAATTAGGCTCCTGCCATCCTTCCATAGTTATCAATATCATTAACCAGGAGTAATGGAACTCGGTTCCATTATCCTGTGCGTTGTGACAGTCAAGAAGGAATTGGTTCAGCAGGTACGATGCCCAGTTGAACTTCATCCCTTTGCGCACTACGCTGCTACTATGATCACTCCTATTGGCACTTCCTCTCTGCAACATTTTCTTAGCAGCTTGCATGCCATTATCTTACTGGAAAATATTGTGGCGTCGTCGTTGATTTATTTGATGATGATGCCTCTATTCCCCCTGGTCGTGTTGAACTGCACCTTCATTATTCTTCTAGTTCTTTCTCATGCGCTTTGTTTTCCAAGAATTCTTCCGACGACACACCGAATGTAGGAAATCCTGTTATTTTTTAAATTAATGCCACGTTGATCTGTATTGGTCTGTCTATCCAAAGAATGCCTCCATGGACCCGGGCAACCAGTTGCTTGACGTACAACCCAACATTATTGCCGTGCCCAAAATGCAGTATGTCCAAGAGGTTCATTATACCTTAGCTATACATCCCTGTAATCCATTGCGCGGGCTCTATCACTAGCCTTCCTAGGGGTCCAATCTCCCCTATGTTGATCCAATAGTTTTCCTCGACCAATTCTGGAAATTTGGACATGTCACGCACGTCATGGTCTACGTACCTCAACTTTGGTACCTTCCCCAGCATTTCATCAACAGTGGGGACTACGTCTGGAAGGAATGGAAGGGTAATTTTCATATTGTCAGGGGTCTTTCTTTTCTTCCCCACAACAGACGTGACTGCCTTTGTTGATTTTGTGCCCTCTTCTTCCCCAACTTACTCTGGTTGATCGGTGATGTCTTCAACCAATATTTCATCTTGTGCCTGGGACTGTCGTGGTCCCACTGTGTCATATGGTCTCACCGACATCTGAGGGTTAGGGTTTGAACCCCCATTTCCATCCCTAGAGCTCTACCCTATCTCTCCTTGTTGCCTTGTAGGGATCTCTTCCTTGACCTGCATCAGGCTAATTGATTCTAGGTCTGAGGTGGTCATGTCCTCGAGCTCGACTATATTCTCAGGTTGTTGCATCCTCTCTTTGGGACTTTAGCCTTGTCGGGTGACCCTGAAAAACTGGCCTGGTGACCCAAACTTCGGTGGAGTCATCCTTTGTAACTATTGTGACCTCACCTTACTACTTCAATGATTGAAAACTAGGGCACAGGTTCTCTTTCTCACTATGATCTCAAAATTTTCTAAGTGTTGAATAACTCTACGCTTTTCCACCTTTTATAGACCAAGTTATGTTCACTTTTACTTTTTGTTTGCATTTGTGCCATGTTTACTTTTCACTGCCCACGCTCTTTTGATATCTTTCATGGTAATTACTGTGTGATACTTTTCCCCATTGTTTTTTTATTTTCTCTATTTTGTATTTTTGTATTTCTTTTTCCCTCTTTTCCTCCTTTTTATATCTTTTTTTTTCACTCTTTTGTCCTATCTTCTCCTATAATACACTATGTACATGTTCTTCTTACTATGTCGTAACTCTTAAGTGCTAGGAGTTCGATGCCCCTGTATAGTTTCAATCGACTCCCATTGATTAGATCTTTTAGTTATGTGCCTCCCAAGTCTTTAACTGTACATATCCCCCATCTGTGACAATCTTCACTTCATATGGCCCCAGCCAATGCATTATGAATTTACCCAGATGTTGAAAATTTTTACTGTCATAGAGCAAGACTAGGTCTCCCTCCTTGAAACTCTTTGTCTTGATATGTCTGTCATGCCAAGATTTGTCTCTTTCTTTTTTTACTTCTTGGTGAAATCCTTACAGAATCCTATCATCTTCCATTTCCATTAGTTGATTTAGCTTTTCCTTTACTACGCCTCTTTCTGTCATGTTGGTAATTGTTGCTACGCGCAGACTAGGTATCAGAAATTATAATTCTACTACTGCTTCCTGCCCATACACCAATATGAATGGTGTCTGTCATGTCGGCTTCTTACATGTAGCCTTGTATGCCCATAGTATTACTGGCATTTTCAAGTCCCAATCATCCCTGTTAACATTGTAGATATTTGTCAGAGCATTCTCCAAGATCTTATTGAATGATTCTACTGTTCCATTTGCTTGAGGATGGTATGGTGTACTCTTTTGATGATAGAATTCAAACTCCTCAGTCATAGCCTTGATATTACTATTGATAAAGTGAGTACCTTGGTCACTCATCAAAATACTTTGACATCCAAATCTAGTGATCACTTGCTTAAACAAGAAGTGTGTTCGTGTCTCTCTGTTGCAGTCGTTGACTGGTGTTGCTTCTTCCCATCTTGTTAAGTATTATGTCACACTAATGATATATCTCGCTCCTTACCTTTTTGTTGGTGGATGGATTGGCCCCACAAAGTCTATTTCCCATTTTTCAAATACCTGTAAAGTTACTTGTGGTATTATGGGAATCTCATCCCTTCTATTAGGTTTACCAACCCTTTGACAGACATCACATATCTGGAAATATTCCTTATCATCTCGGTGAATTGTTGGACACCATAGGCCTATGTGCAATACCTTTTTTGCAGTATGTTTTCCTGCATAGTTTCCTCCAGCTATTCTTTTATGAGCTTCTTCCAAAATTCTAGGCCTTTCATGATCTAGTACACATCTTCTCAAAATGTTGTCTACGCCCATTTTGTATAAGTGTCATGCGATCAATTGATAGTCTGCAACTCTAACTACCATATTTTTCTTATGCATGGTGTTAAACTCTTGTGGCACAATCCATGTACTCAAGTATTCAATAATATCAGCAAAATATTCATCAGCTATTTGGACTGAAAATAACTGCGCATCAGGGAAGTTGTCTTCTAAGTTGGTAGGTTCATCTCCATTAGTGACCCTTGAAACATGATCAAGTCCTACATTCAGCTTCCTTGGTTTGAACATCACTTCAAAATCAAATTCTTGAAATAGAAATAGCCATCTACAAATCCTCACTGCCCCCCCCCCCAACATTATCTTGTTGACTAGGTATTTGAGGGTTGAATGATTTGTGAACATCTTAAAGTTTTTTCCCAGTAAGTAATGTTTGAACTTCTGCATTGCATAGACCATATCTACACCTTCTCTTTCATAGTATTGTAGTTCTTCTTTGATTCTGACAGTTTTTTGCTTGCAAATGCTATAGGGTGGTCCAAATCTCCTACTCATGTCTGCGCCGTAATTTCTCCAAGTGTTATAGTTGATGCATCTACATGCACATGAAAAGTATTTTCCCAGTCTAGGAATACTAGAATAGTTGTCATGTCCATATTTTATTTTAGGGTGTCCAAACCTTGTTGATAGTCCTCATTCCACTGAAATTGAGTATCCTTCTTTAACATTTTTTCCATTGGCGCAGTGATCTGCCCATATCCTTTTATAAAAAATTTGTAGTAGGCTATATGTCCCAATGTTGTTCTCAACTGGCGTATTGATTTTGGTGGTGGTATATTGAAAATGACTACAATCTTATAAGGATCAACTATTAATCCTTGTTTACATACTATATGGCCCAATAGTATTCCAAAAGGTGTCCCAAAGATGCACTTCTTGATATTCAATGATATCTGACATTGCCTGCATCTTTCCAACATTATCCTTAACACTTTTACATGGTCCTTTAACAAACTATATACAATCCAATTATCTAGGTACACTTCTAAAAACTGAAGTATGAACTCCTTGAAAGCAGCTATTACTACCCTTGAAAATATAGTTGGTGCATTCTTCAACCCCAAAGGCATGATGGTGTACTGGTAGGATCCCCATTCTGTGGAAAAAATAGTCGTATACTTGTCTTCTAGGGCTATCTTGATTTGATGGTAGCCTGAGAATCCATCTATAAATGAATATGCTTCTTCACCTCCCACATTCTCTAGGACTTCATATGTAAAAGGTATAGGGAAAGGGTCATGTAGGCAAGCATCATTCAGTTTCCTGATATCTACACAAATCCTTATCCCCCCTTGTTTCTTCTCTTGAACAACCATATGGCTTATCCATTCATATTCCTCCATTTTGTCAATTTCTTCTTTGACTTTATGCTTATATATTGGATTCAGCCTATACGATCTCTATTTGAAAGAACTCGCATCAGGTTTGAGAGGTATCTTCATCTCTCCTGGCTCTCTTGTTATGTCTTTCATCTCTGTAAAGGTTGTTGGAAATAGGTCATTGTATTCGCACAGTAACTCTGTTATCTTTTCTACTGTTTTTTCATCGCGGTAGCCTCCAATGTTGGCCATTTCGAGATTCTCAGTTGTCCCAATGTTGAATTTATTTACCTTGATAGGTGTAGAAAATACTTATGATTCCAAAAATGGACCTTCCACCTCTCTTTCACCTTCAACTTCTGTAATATTAATGTTGTATGGGTCATGTTCATCTGGTGCTTCTTCATGCACATGAAACTAGTTATTTTACTATTTGCATATTCTCTTGTTGGTATTTTGTCATGAGTTCAACCTCTATTTCATCAATAAATATCACACCTCTTATCTGCTTCAGTTTTGAATCCATGTTGGGGTTCTCATGTTTAAATGAGAAGGTTACTATAAAATTTTGTTGTAATGTTGTCCATTTTGCAGTGCCTCACCGCATTTCCTAGTCTACATACCAGTTTGTCGAAATTCCTTCCAGTGTATGTATGAAGTGATGAGGAAATTCCTCTGGTGGTAGCATCCTCCATTGTGTCTTGTATTTCTCCAAATGTTCTACTGGTTTCCCTTGTCCATCTTATATATGCATTTTATTAGTGCCTTGTTCTGCATCGAATCTGATGCGAAGTAACCTCTTACATTGGTACCAGTCCTTAATTGTTTCTTTGTGCGCACCCCATCATCTTGCAGGTGTTTTCTTGAGTGAAATGTCCAGGGATAAGAGCCTTTGGTTCTCTAACACTTCATCTTTGTATCTTGTTAGGAATTATTCTAAGTCATTTATGACATGAAAACTGGGAGGTTCTCTTATCTCTGTACCCACCCATCTTAGTGTGTGGTTTATTCTTGCGCACCTTCTTGTGGAGACTTCATGCAATCTCTGCTTCCAATTCTCCAACCTTGTATCTGAATCAGAAGCACATGATGTGATGATCCAACTTAGTACTCCAACTGGGGTTGGGTTGAAATAATCCTCTTCGTGCGCAGTTGTTCTGTATAATTGGTTTATTTCCTCTAAATCCAGACAAGTTGGTTCTATGAACCTTTCCCCTTCTGAAGGGTCTAATGGCACAATGATTGTGTGTTCTCCTTATTCAAAGGTCACATTCCTTGTCTTCAAGTTGATTATGGCCTGGTTATCAAATTCCCAATCCAAGCAAAGCAATGTTGGATAAGGTGTTGTACCAACTACTATTTCTATCACTTCAAAGTCTACCTTAGTGCACACTCCATCCATATCTACTGTCACACCCTTAAGCCTTTCAATTGGTAGAACTTTGTGTTGGTTTGCTAGATTCAATTGTAGAGGTGAGTATCCTAATGTGGGATCTCCCATACAATGCCATGTCTTCTTAGGTAAGACATTGACCTCAGAGCCTAAGTCTAATATAATGTCTCCCATATTGAAATCTCCAATGTTGGCATTCAGTCTGAATTCTCTACTTGTCCTTCTTCTCATATGGAGGTGATTGATTGTTTTTTATTCTAACTTCCTCTCTTCCTCTATGTTAAATATTTCTAACTTATTTTGCAAAAAATTTAACATATGATGGTTCATTCATTAGTTTAACACATGATTGCAGAAAAGTCTTTATGGTACTTACTTGTGCTATAGGTGGTACTTCACTGGTGAGATCCATTGATAAGGGTATATCATACATTGGTACGTTCTGAGTATGTTGCGCAGCTGATGTAGATGCAACATCTTGTGTGAGGAACTCCTATATTGCCTCCTTGAATATTTTTTTTTCTTTCCCTGCATCGAACTGTTTATGTGGTTCAATATTCTTCTTCACCCATTGGTGTTGCACTAGGTCTTGTCTTGATGTGTCAGACCCTGTCTTATCTCCTCCACGTGTAACTATGTTGATGTTTCTTTCATCATCCCTGGATTCTACAGAAATCCATTGAACATTCTGATTGTCCTGGTTCCTCTTTTCTTGAATCTTCCCCAATAATGTTGGGCAGTCCTCTGTATTGTGGTTTGTTGCACAATAGTACATACATGTCGCCGATGGAAGTGGACATTCCCTTGGATAATGTCCTAGTTGTTGGCAGTTATGGCACACTACTGGTCCTCTGCCTCTCCCAAATCCTCATCTACCTCATCCTCCACCTTTGTATCCACCTCGATCTCCTCTTGGTGCATTGTACTAAGGCACTTGATTATACTATGTGGGGTTATACTGAGGTTGTGCATTGTTATACTGTTGTTGCACAATTTTGTAATATTGTTGCGAATTATTATATGGAGGTGGTACCTGGTTGAACTGTGGTGCAGTTTTCCCTGCCATCATTTCTTCCTGCACTCGATAGGTGTCTGAAGTTCTTTCCCTCATCAAGTCCATTGTCCTACAATCTTTGTTATCATGACCCATTGACTTGCAAAAATTGTTGTATGAATTCTTAGGTATTGTATGGTACTTCTGCATCATTATAAAATGATATGGATCATGGATGGTTGTTTTACATATCTCTCACTATGGTCCTCTTGTTGGAAAGGGGTTTGGTACCCCTATTTCCATGTACTATGTGAAAGTTGGGCACTCATTCTTATGGTGTCCTTTTGTCCTGCATGTGGTACACCAAACAACTTTTGTTTTCTCTTTGCCCCTATTCTGGTTTAGTTGAAATGTGAGGTTCTTCAGATCCTCCTTTAGTTCTTCTATTGTTGGATCTATCTTTTGATACTGATTATCTTCCAATTGTAGGGCTTCCTGCAGAGCCTCTTCCTGAGTTTGAAACTTCTATTTCCTCAAAGGGTATTTCATATGTGGTAGTAGTGAATTCACGAAGAGATGTCTATGTTGCATCACTCATGTCATACTTCAATTTACCCTTCAACCGTTTGAACCTCTAATCAATCTCCCAAATAGACTCACTTGGTTTCTGTTTGATTTCAATCATCGCATTATTGTATTGATATTATGAACTAGGCTTCTGAAATTCATTTATCAACAACTTCTTCACATCTGCAATAGTCTGTGTTGTTCTTAGTGGATTGTTTACAGTTAGAATCATGTACCAATCCAACATGTGATCTCTTAGCATGATAGCTAATTGCACAAGTTTTGTATCCTCATCTATGATCTTCTTTTCTTCCCAAATCTTCTCACAGATGAACAAGTGTTTTTCAGGATCCTCTGATGCCTCTCCCTTGAACTCTCGTAACCTAATGGTGGGATCATGTCCTACCATTTTCAACTGTGATGAACTAATACCTCCATGCGGTGTAGATATTTGACTACTACTTCCTGAACTGGATCCTCCAGTTGCTTCTTCTTGTTTAGATGTACTTCATGTTGTCTTTATTCCACTAAAATTTAGTTTTCTAAATGGTGGTGTTCTTTCTAGTGTATTAGTCACACATGGGTTTATGGGTTTCATAGTGACACTGATATAGACAGGAGTGTTGCCTTATGCTCCTGCCCTTGGACCTCTTTTGTTCCTTTCATATGTTGTGCGTAGGATTTCATGAATTTGTTCCATAGTCCGGAGATCCTCTACCTCTTCTTCATCACTTTCCAAGCCCTCTCTATCTACTATGGCTCTCTTCTTATTATTCATCTTATATTGGTGGGGTACCCCATTGCATGTCTTTCCAACCATTTCCATTATCTTCTTTATATGATATTCTTCCATCATGATTGGGTCCATGGCCTCCTCCTTCTTTCCCTTATCCATCTCTCCCTCCATCCTTCCAGCTCGGGTCAGTGCTTCCCCCCTTCCCCCATGCACGCAGGGAAGTTTAGTTGTCTGATGCCATTGTCATTACACCTTTCTTATACATTAAGATATTGATTGAAGTATACATTGATCTGATGTACCTACCTCTAGTTCCTCTTAGAAACTCATGATCTTCTACGTTGTAAGACTTCGCGGTATCTACTGCAAATTATGTGATAAACCCTACAACAATATTGTCTAACCAGAAATCTACTACGTGCGTGAATTTTTTGTTTACTTGTTGTAACTACATTATCTACCCAGGATCCCACTCGATATCTCTGATTCTATTTTTAGGGTGGTTGTCTTTCAACCTCAATATCCACTCTTTCAATATATGCGGGAAATCACAGAAAAACACCTCATGCAAGTCACTAAACATGTACTTGTCTAGGTATTTGTGTGGTCTTATTTTAAGGTTTCTATTATCTTTCTGTGCAAATTCAAGCTCCTTTTTTTTCAACCAGCTTTCAATCTCTTCCTTCGTTGGATTCCATGGTCTGAACATTCCTTTTTATACCTTCATTCTCTTCGCGATTCTTTCATGGATCCCACTCAATCAATCCCATGCAGTTCCAGCCGGTAACAGAACCATTTGTTGGTTATTAATCTCTCTCCCTACTCTTGGGCTAACCCAGGTTCAGATCTGAATAAGTTTCCAACAAAACCCTCTAAAACTATTGGCCTATTTGGTAAACCAAAAGGAAACACAATGCACAAAATGTATTGCACAATCTCACCCGATATAGTCCTATGGGTGACTGCAATGCTCAGGTTCTTGCAGTCTAGGAAAGAGTGGGGATCTGGGATTGCAATTCATCTTCTTAGGCCTTGATATGGTTATTCTTTCTATTATTCATAATATTCATTCATTTGTTAAGGTTATGCATGCATTCTAACAGATCTAACATATGACAGATATAATTGAATCATCCATTCATTCATTCATCATCTAGCTACTTACAGAAGGTAAACATGCAATCAATCACAATACATAACATAGGTGTTATCGTGGTTCACCCCCTCCTGGGCTACGTCCACAAAGATTTGGCTTCTTATGCTCTTTTATTTAGATTTATGCAATAGATGGCACCGCACGCACTACAATATCGATCATGCAATTATAAAACCTATTCCACAATCCTCTATGAGGCTAACTAGATCGCACTAGGCTCCTAAGCCTGTGATATAACCCTCAAGCTCTAGCTACTTGACCCTCCTACAACTCAACAACTTACAAAAATGGTATCATATCTTAGAGTAGTTCTCCTAGCCAAGCAAAACGGTATTCTCTAACATTCTAGAACCCCAACCTAGACCTCCTAGGTACTTATTTATACTTATTTTTGGCTTATCAGCCATTACAATCTCTTACAAAAACCCTAACCCTAATTTGGTTAGGTTTTCCTGCATGCGCGCCTTGCATGCTTTCCTCCTTTGCATGTGGGTTTCCCTCGCACATGCTACTTTTCCTTCCAACTTTCTTTTTCTAATTTAAGCTTTACTTTCCAAAATTGGATTCTTTCTGAAAATCGGCCTGAGCCCAACAAAAGGTGAATTCATGATGGAGTTTCCATGGACACTATGGCCTATATGGCTACAATAGGGTATTTTATTTCCCTTTTTCTATTTTTATATCAACTCTCTTACTCTACTCAACTATGGAACAACAATCAACACAATAATAATGGAACCCTTTCCTTTCCTAGATATTCAATATTTTTAAGGTCCTTTCATGTCTAAACTCTTGATTAGGATAATCTTTTATAAAGTACAAATATGACTAGATCCACATGTGTGAGTAATGGGATATAGAATTGCATCCACTTGGTACCATCGTGGTCAAAACATAAGTCAACTTGAGGGAAGTAAAACTTTCTCGGACGAACTCCAATTGAGGTGATTTTTTTCATTTTTGGAAAGATCTCATTGTATAGAACATCAGATTGGGAACTTTTTTCACAAATTTTTAACCTTCCGAAAAAAAATTTAATGCCTGAAATGAGATCTGAAAATGTTGGACCCCAAATCACCAAAATAGCTTCAACCCCTAAAACGGGCCCTACAAGACAATAGCTTCAATTTATCTAGCTAGAAAGTACCAAAATAAATAACAAATTATATAGTGATCCATTTTAGATATTACCTCCCCATTTTGGGAAGATTTGGTGCCCAAAATATTTTAGTGACATAGGTGAGCAAAGTTGTCCTCTATATTCTTCATGGATTACCATTTTACCTTCCTATAAAATTTGTCCTTTCATCCCAACCTATGAAATTCCATGGTTCCCTTTCCCTTGTCTAGTTGTGCTCAATTTCTTTTGAAAAATGGCATCCTCTACTAGATTTTCTAAGATTTTGGTGGTAAATCTTCTATGGTAATTAAGACTTTCCTGTCAATTTCCTAGTCTAACATGGAAGCCTCATAGAGTTTCAAATTTTCCACATCCACAACTGAGTAGATGCATATATATGGAGGTAGAGTAATTTTATAAGCATATTCTCCCTTGATAGTATTTTAAGAAGGCACAAGAATGAACAACTTAATAAACCTACCCACTACCAAAAGAAAATATTCATGTCCCCTCTTGTTTCTTGGAAAACCACTCATGAAGTCCATGAACATTTTCTCTCATGGTATAATAGGAATATGTAGGGAATGGTACATACCTTTATTTATACTACTAGGTTTGTTGGTACAACAAAGTATGCATCATGTAATAAATTGAGTTTCATATTCTTATATACTATGCTAATACACATATCACTATAGGTTTGCAATTGTCTTACCAACACCAAAATTCCCTACAACTTTGGAAGAGTGAGCCTCTTTGATAAGCTACAATCTTTCGCCTTTAGGAACATGGATATCATCTAGATTATAGAGAAATCCATATTGGAGTACTTGATATTCATCCCTATTGTCACCTTATTCTACATGAAATTGGCCTTGTAGATATTGAAATACCTCCTCAAATTCCTCATATTTTGTGTAATCCTTTTTATATGCATCATGATTGAAAGGATTAATGTTCATAAAAGTACCCAAATATATGATCTTGGATGTGGGTGGCCTTAAAATAATGTTTTCCAACTTATTAGTATTGCCCTTCTTATATTTAATGATAACATGAAATTGTTGTAAATATCCCATCCACTTGTAGTGTCTAGTTTATTGAAGCTTACTTTGGGCCTACAAATATTGTAGTGGTTGGTTAGTGTGGATGATGGTCTCCTTTCCCATTAGATAATTCTTCCATTTATTAACATCTTCAACCAAAGCATAGAGTTACTTGTCATATGTAGGGTAGTTTAGGATTCCACCATGGAACATTTCAACATGGTAGCACTCTATCTTACCCCATTGCATGAAGACTACTCCCATAGAATATATTCTTGCATCCATATCCACTTCAAAGGGATTTTAGAAATCGAGCAATGCGAGAACTAGTGCTTGACTAATTGTTCATTTTAGTTATTCAAAATCCTTATATTGATTCCTTCCCAACTAGAAACTCTTGTTGTTGGATGTTAAGGAATGGAATGGTGCAACTTCAATTGAAAAGGATGATATAAACTTTCACATGTGTTATTCTTCTCCCACAAACACCCCAACTTCAATGGAATTAGTGGGATTTGGATAATTGATGATGGCTTCCATATTAATAGGATTAATCTTGAGTTCCCCTCTTCTAATCACATACCTCAAGTACACTCAAGACTATTGGGAAACTTCACATTTCTTCAGGATTTCTAGAAGTTGATGCTTTTTCAGGGTCTCTAACACTTTTATGAGATGTGAGATATTCTCTTCCTAGATAGTGTTAGAAATCAATATATCATCCAACTACACTAATTACAAATGAATATAGAAAGGGATACAATACATCACTCATCAAATTCATAAATGTTGTTGGTGCATTAAATAAACCAAAAGGAATTACCAACCATTCATATAGACCTTGCCTCATATTGAAGGTGGTATTCTAGGTGTGTTATTATTTTACTCATACTCAATGCTATCTTTATTTGAGATCCAATTGTCAAGTACTTGGCATGTTGTCATTGATCTAGTAAGACATTTATCCTAGGAAGAGGGTATCAATTCTTGAGGGTGATCTTATTTAGATCTTTGTAGTTGATACACATTATCCAAGTTCCATCCTACTTGGGTTACTATGATGGAAGGTGACCCACAAGGTGAGGTTCTTAGTCAAATTACTCCCTACTGCAATAGTGGGTTTCTACAACTATTTATTCACTTCATCACTTCCAGGATGGACTATCTATATAGTGAAATGTTTGTAAATGGGGAGTTAAGAAAACATTATATATCATTCTCCACTTTCCTTTTAGATGGTAACCCTTTAGGTTCCAATAAATATTCTCTATATGCCTACAAAATATCCTCCAATTGGTGTTTATAATCTTTAGTACACGTTAGAGATGTTTTTAACATTATTGAATCATTTCCTTGTTGATTCTCTCTTAAATAGAGCAATACAAACTTCCTACTTGAATTTATTAGTTTCTTGGCTTGGTTATCACTTACTAGGGAGATATTGAACTTATCTTTGTGGGAATTGATGATGAAGGATTTCCCATCCTTGATCAAATGTCATTAGACTTGTGTCCTCATGAATATCACTTTCTGCATGTACATGTAGGAGATTATGTATACTACACCACACACATCAAGGGAATTCCACTTCATCAATATAGTTTGCACTTCTATAAAATTTGATCTTACACTTCTTAGCGATCTTGATCTCTTCATCCTTATTTACCCATCCCAATGGGTATGGGTGAGGATGGTCATGAAATTATAATCCAATCTTACTTACTAGATCCTCTAGTATGAAGTTGGCCAATGAACCAAAATTGAATAGAGAATCCACCTTTTTCTTCTTGAATTAGGTCTCCATGTATAAGAGTTTAGTCATCTCCTTCTCTCCTTGGGATGAAGTCTACTTAGGTTCACCTCCTTCTACATTATAATGCAGATAATATTTTCATATACATCTAAGATACTCTCTACCTAGTAGCCTAAATCCACAACTAGCATGTTCTTCTTTTTGGCATCCTTCTTGTGGTTATCTAAATTCAACTCTAGATGTAGCTTCCAACACTTATCTTTGGTATGAACATTGATATTATAATGATTATAGTGGTTGTTTAGATCCTTGCATTGATGTGTACAGGCTACTATATTCTTATCATTTCATTTCCACTTCTTCTTTCCCTCCTTGGAAGTGTCTTGGTGGTCTTTCTATTTGGAACCACTTGGTTTTCCTTTCTTCTTGTCCATATTCTTTAGAATTTGTTCTTTCACACAAGCCTCATCAATGGTACTTGGTTTAAGAGAATCACTTTCCTCCTTAAATTACTATGGATACTACCTATATACTTGAGGAGTACATATGGGTTCTTGAGAGATATACCCAATATAATGGTTTGTTTTTTGAAATATGTGGTGTACTCTTGTACATTCTACCCTTATTTTTGTTGAATTTAATGCCAATGGATCCACTAGTCTTTTTTGTACCGAATAGGGTAGAATTGGTACTTGATGAGGGTTTTAAACACCTCCCACTTAGTTGCTAGGAGATTACCCTCCAACCTAAGCATCTATGTGTGGCTTTCCCACCAATTTTGGGCATGGCCTTATAATTTTAGTTGAGAAAATGATATATTTTTATCTTTTCCTATTTTATGAACACTGGAATAGAATTAAAACTACTACATCCATTAATTCACTTTAGTGGCACCAATCTAATCTTTGTAGGGTTTTATGTCAACTTCTTCTTCCACTTAAAAAAAATTAGGAAGAAGTGATGGTATAACTTGGTCTCTCTTTTTGTAGCTCTTTTTTACCTCCTTTTTCTAGGTCTTTGTCATCTCCAAATTTCCCATTTGATCCAGCTTATGAGTTAGAGCTACCAAAATCCTTCAAAATTCCAAAATTTCTCTCTAGAGCTACCTTGAGGATCATCTTGTTGCAAGATATGTTAGTGACTTGTGTTTCTAGATTTGGAAATTTATCATATGAATCACCCCTTGGATAGTTACTATACTCATATATTATGGCTATGGTTTTGTGACTTATTTCTTACGCGAATTCTTGGATCTTTTAATTTCCCACAAAACCCCTAAAGAAAACTAATTTGATGCCAATATGATCTATAAACTATGATGGATATGCCACTAGGATAGTTCACCAAAATAGATCTTACAAGTTTATTCAAACTCTTTGTAATGCATTGTTTTACTTAAGATTCAAATTTAATATTACTAGCATAGCACACAAAATAGTAAAATAAAATAAGATAAATAAATAATGAAACATCCACACAATGAACATGAAATGTACCCTTGGAAAACTGATATGGTAAAACCCAACCAAAATGTGAGGACTACGCCTTGCTCTTTTCTTCTCACTTATGAAATGCAAATAAAAAGAAAGGTGAAATAACTATGGAGATTCCATGGACATTGTGTCCTTTACGCTTGCTATAGGGTCTTCTACTTCCTTTATTATTTTCAATATCTCATTCCCTTGTTATGATCAAATATGGAACAATAATTAATACAATAATAATGTAACCCCTTCATTTCCTAATGGCCTAGTGTTTAACATGTCTTGATAGCCATATAGGGTTAGGGTTAGTTTTTTTTCATGCCTCAACACTAAATTAGGGTTAGGGATTTGTACCCTCTAGAATCTTCTTGAAAATACACATGTGACTAGCTCTAGATGTGTGAGTAATGGGCATTGATGTGAAATACACTTAGTACCATCGTGGTCAACAATATAAAACAACTTATGGGAGGCATAACTTTCTCACATAAACTTTGATTAATGTGATTTTGCACCATTGGAAAGTTCTTGATGTGTAGAAAAAAGTTGAAAGGTTGAGAACTTTGTTTGCAAGTGGACCAAGGTAGTTGATTGTGAATCCACCATGAATGGGTTCAATCCCCATTGTTTTCTCATAAAGTAAGAGAAAACAAATGGTCTAGATTTGATTCTTTGTCATTTTCACATTTCGATGAAAATATTTATATCAATTTGAGAACATATATTAGTAGCTCAAAGGTTTACATGAGAGGAGGGTAGGGATAGCTATATTGGAAACTCCGAGCTAAGTTGATATGAAGTGAATGGAGACAAAGTATGTTATGCCTAAAACAATTCTAAAAATATTTGACCCCCAAAAAGGTCATTTAATGCCACAAATAGGCTCGAAAAGTCTCTAGACCCCAAATCACCAAAGTAGGACTTGCCCCTAAAATGGACCCTATAAGCTAATAGCTCAAGTTTCTCCACCTAGAAGGTACCAAAATAGATGACAAATTATATAGTGATCCATTTTCGATTAGAGCTAGATACGATTTGGCACTAATTACGTAGTGTACTTGCAAGATAATGAGAGGTGAAAAAATATTCAAGGAGACCTTACAAAGAGGAGAGGAGTAATATAAATAGGGAAAGAAATGACCTTAAGGCATAAGTGAATGATATACTAGTTGTTGGACAAAATGTTTGTATGGAACACTTGTACAACAAGTTTTCCATTAAGTACCATTAGTTTCTCAACCTATACTATACGTATTTTCCCCAAACTATACACTTAGTTTCATAAGCCATGACTCATAAAGATGGTAAAACCCCAAAATATGTGGTTCGCCTGGTGACAAGAAATCATAAAAGGTTAAGGAAGGTTTGATGCAATATTCCCCAATCAAGCATTCCTAAAATTATGCGGGTCATTAAGGATCCGAAATGAGACATACTAACCATATAAGGTGTTGAGAGCTCTAGACAAAACATAAACATGTGTATGACCCTAACTAAAAACCCCAAAGGATCTAATATAATCAAATTGATGACCAAAAACCAAATACAAGGAAGGAGGCAATAAGAGAACCACACTAAGTACTAAACATCCAAAAATGGTTTCGCATCAAAACTAAGACAAGGTGACTCAAGAAAAAGTAATCTAACATAGAAGAATCTTCGTAAACATCCAAAAGTGGTTTCGTATCAAAACTAAGACAAGGTGACTCAAGAAAAAGTAATCTAACATAGAAGAATCTTCGTAATAAAAAGAAAGAAGTAATCGAGTCATCATTGAATGATTGTCATATGGACAAGCACACAAAAATATGGAACACAAT
This sequence comes from Picea engelmannii, assembly GCA_009831015.1. Taxonomy (NCBI): domain Eukaryota; kingdom Viridiplantae; phylum Streptophyta; class Pinopsida; order Pinales; family Pinaceae; genus Picea; species Picea engelmannii. The sequence continues at coordinate 378,172 of ML786671.1, forward strand.
GACACCTTAAAATAAATAAACGAATGTAAATACTAAAATATGAAACCTATAGACTATACCTTCATCCTAACTAATATAT
>ML786671.1:378279-398307 GCA_009831015.1 Picea engelmannii
GTAAGAATTAAAAAAAATCACCTAAGCCCTTTTATCTCGTTTAAAAAATCACCTAAGCCCTTTTATCTCGTTTAAAAAATCACCTAAGCCCTTTTATCTCGTTTAATTTGATCATTTTTAAATTACTTATAAATAAAATAATAAAAAATATATAACTACTCGAGGACCCAATTTTAGAGCAACAAAAAATCCACTTAATTCTAAATATAAAAGTGAATTCAATTCAATTACATACACACTTATTAAGACGTGCCTTCATATATTTTGATAATTTAGAATCCCCAAGTTCATGGTATAAAGACAAATAATATTATTGCTTTCCTCATAACTTAAATTTTGTTTGTTTAATTTTTTTATAATTTTATTGGATACTATCAGCATATATATAATCTAATTAGAAATTTATTGGATTTATGTAATTATAAATATCAACTATTAATATTGTAAAAATAGATTATAATAATATTATTTGAGGGTGTTAAATTTAATGTTTTAACAATAATTTAAAAGAATTGTTAAAATAGTAAATTGCACAATTGAAGTGGGAAAAAAGTTTTTATGTTAAATTCGTTTATGCATTCAAAAATGTAATTTAAGCAATGAAAAATTGAAATTTTACCAACAATTATATACTCAAATTTAAATGATGATTATCCTAAAAAAGTAAAAATAGAATAGTTAAACTTATCCCCATTTTTACATTAAAAATAAAGATTTTAATAAATCTAAAATTACAATTTTAACAAAGATTTTATAATCATTCCATAAATTTCAAAGAAAATAAACTAATAAAATTAAACTCCTAAAATATTTAACTAGAAAAAGAAGAAGAGATTACTTCAATTTCTTTATAATTGTATTTCTATGCCCAAAAAACTTCAATTTCTTTATATTTGTATTTCTATGCCCAAAAAACATTCAGAGAAGCACTTCCAAGATCACCATAATTTTGATGACTTAGGAGGTTAGGAAGGTCGGTAATGTGGCAAATCCAAGAGGAATTGAGTTTCATCTTCTACTCCCTTAGTGTCACAAAGGTGACAGATTCTCTCATCCCATGGTGTTTTCAGAGTTGTCCAAATCCCAATTTCACTATGTAGCTCATGAGAGTTTGTTCTTGTTTTATAAATGTTGATTTTATTCTTTGCACTTCTCAATAATGAGAGGTAATTTTAATCTTCTAAATTAGGGTTGACCACCTCCTTGTAGTATCTTAATTTCATTTTATCCACTGATTCTTTATCACATCACATATTCTCCTTAAATTTAGAAGTGATTTAGCCAAGATTTGGCATCTTTATGCCATCCCCTCTTGAGCCACTGGTGGTTTTGGCTAGAGTTTGAAGCATTTTTGGGGAGCCTCTTCTCATCCATGTTGTTTATCTTGTTCTTATAAGTTAGGTATCTAATCATAGCAATGCTCTCAATGGGGGAAATGATTGCTTCTATAAGGAGGATAGAATAGGGTGTATTGCCCTTAATTTTGAGATTACAAGTTATAAAATTCTTTTGGATCTATCTTTCTCCATGATTCTCTAGATATACTCCATATAAGATAAATGGAGTGATGAGAGTGTGAAAAATGAGTTTTTTTTATCCCAAAGCCAAAGGTCTGTTGATTTACAATTGTTTTTGAGACCATAACAAGATTTCCACCCTTCATTTATCCTTTTTTCAATGTTGTAGTTTGAATTGAGCTTGAGGTGGATATCTATTCCAAGATACTTGTATGAAGACACTTCCTCCAAGATATTGTTGTCATAAACAAAAGTATCATAGGTGATCCTTTTGGATTTAATTATCATAACCTTTGTTTTTGTCATTGTTCACAATGATGCACTTGCAAAAGCAAAAGTCTTTTAGGGTTATTAGTTGCTTACCTAAGTCATAAAAGCTCTTCATCATAAAAATAATATCATCAACATAAAAAAGGAGGAAAATGACTATACTAGCAAATCAGGTCAACACAACCTGCATCCTCAAGATAGGGAGCCTTTTATATTACAATTAGTTTCTTCCTAAGTGTTCCTAGCTCTTAACTCATAAAAGACATTAAACTCTTCTAACTTATATAAATATAAATAACATTAAAATCTCTTTATTTTTTTTCCATATAAGGTAATAAACTTATTTTAAAAGTTTACTTTATATATGAGTTGTCCTTTTTTTTTTAAAACATAAATTTTCCTATTTCCTACGTAGATTTTAAATATGAGTTTCCGTCAGAATATACATGAATTTTCCTTTTTTAAATAATAATATTCAATAATAAAAGAAAATGTAATAATTATATTTATAATTACCATTATTGTCCCAAAAGAGTGACTCATTTAGTAAAAGTGGTGTAATTCTATTGACCCTATAGTTGAACTCTTTCAAAAGTCACATGTTACCTTCGTAAATCGATTCATCCCTCCAAATATTAAGAAAGCAACTATTTAGTAATTACCATTATGCACACACTACTTATATGCACTCAAATAATTCTCAAAATTTTAAATTGCAAATATCAACTACTCCCTCACATTTTTTGATTGCACATAATATATTTAATAATGTTAAGTTCGGTGAAAGTGTTCTAAGGTAGTTATGGGGTATCTAACCGCAATGGGTGATTATGGGGTTTTTAGAAGAAATGGATGGAAGCATGTGTTATATTATTTATATACTTTGCTTAATGTTAATTTTTATATTTTTAAGTCATACACAATGTATTATTTTAAGTTATATATTTATTAAATATTATAAAATAATTATTATGTAGTAATTTTATAAAAAAATCATAAGATAATATATAGTGATTTCTTTTTTAAATCAATAAGATTTAATTAATATTTTAAGATATTTATAAAAATAATATAATGATATATTTTATTTTTATTAAATTAGTAAATAATATATATTTACCTAATATATTAAATTAATCATGAAATATAAATATTAGTACATCCACAAACTCGTGGTTGGTGAAAAGTTTAAGTTTGTTCAGAAAATGAAACGTTAATTACTTAGATTGGCAATGAGTTAGCCACTATAGTAAATTTTAAATATGATCAAGTAAAAATAAAAAAAAATAAACATGTAAAACTTAATAAAAAAAATAATATAGTAAAATCTTTTAATTTTCTTAATCTTTACAAAATGATATATTTAACTTGTGTTTTAAAGTAATCATAAAAGTACATATTTTAATTTCCTTCGTCTTTGATGAATGATATATTTATATTATTATCATAATAAAAGCATATAAAGACATTAATAAATAGCTATGGAAATATGACAATGTTTAAAGGCGATTAATAACCATTTTAAGTGGTATTAAATATGATATTTTAATTTTCTATTGTTTAAATTGTATTTCTACTCAAATTTCTAGCCAAAATTTTAACAAAATTAAACAGATCCCCTCAAAATAATCAAAACCCACCAAAACTTAAAATAGTTGAAATACTGCCATTTTAAAGTTATAGGCTAAATATTCTAAGTTTTGACCTTTTTTCAAGGGATATTTTCCCATATTTACCAGAAATTCTACTAATAATTATTGGATTTACAAATCTGAATGATTATTTCTATATAACGACTCCAACAATGTCTAAACACCATGCAGATTAGTATTTAGTAACATCACCCACTCATTAAACCAACCCTTAAATAAAGGAGTTGTCTAACTACTCTTATGGTTTCTTTCTATTTAAATCTACACAAAATCACCTCTCAAATCTGGAGATTGAACAATTATTCAACGGATTTCCAATAAATATAACCGAAAAATATTCCCGGAACAATTATTCAACGGATTTCGAGTAAATATAACCCAAAAATATTCCCGGAAACGTAGAACGTTTGGCCTACGGCTTAAAACAACCCAACTCAGTGCAGCCGATCCAATCCAATGAAGAATAATAAGAGGCTTCCACTGTCGGAAACTCCGTGGTTTGTAAGGAGTTTAGTGGCAGTAATAGTCGTAACAGTTGCATTCATCTCGTTACAGATCTGGCTGAGCAGGAGGGATGGCTCCGGCGTCAAGGATTACATGCTACCTCGCTGTACCTTTTCTTTTTCGCCTTCATCTGGGGGAGTTGAGCATGACCAGCAGTGGCTTCCGGGCGAGGTTGCGAGGGCGCTTGTTCACTACGCGACGAGCAAGATCCTCCCCCAGCAGAACAAAGGTGAAATCGAGCTGAGCCTGAAAGTGCTCTCCGTGAGAAGCCCCTGCAATTTCCTCGTCTTCGGCCTCGGCCACGACAGCGCCCTCTGGAATGCCCTCAATGCCCACGGGAACACCGTTTTCTTGGAGGAGGACTCCAATTGGGTACAAGAAATTGGGAAAAGCCTACCGGGAATGAAAGCCCATCACGTCCAATACCAAACGAGGATGTCCAACGCTGACTCTCTGCTGCGCAACTACAGAAGAAATCGATCCTCCTGCAGCCCCAGCCTGCCCTTGAGGTCCTCCAAGTGCGAGCTCGCTCTCACCAATTTGCCCGCGCTCATCTACGATACCGAGTGGGATGTGATCATGATTGACGCCCCCCGTGGTTTCTTCGACGCCGCACCCGGGAGAATGTCCGCCATTTTCACTGCAGCCGTCATGGCGAGGAACAGGGAGAAGGAAGGATCCACAGATATTTTCCTTCATGATGTCGATAGGAGAGTCGAGAAAATGTATGCCCAGGAGTTTCTCTGTAACCGCTATCTCGTCGGATCTTCTGGGAGGCTTTGGCATTTCAGGGTTCCCCCATCATCCAGGATGAAGCCAACCGCCGGTGGCAGTAGCAATAGCAGTGACGGCTTCTTCTGTCTGTGACCCGTCGTTTTTCCCTGCATCATGACCAATAATGAATTATGGTTGCCATGTTTACGCACCATTGTATTTCCCACAAATTGGCGATGAAAATAATAACCTCAACTTTCAGCTCCTCTTGCAACAGAATGCATCCGCATTTGTTTTTTTTTTTTCTCAATTTACGGTTTTTATTTTTAAAGAGTATGCATCCACATTTGTTTTTTTTATCTCCATAAACAACTTCTCGCTTGCAAATTTTACATTATTTACTATTGATGTGGAAAACAATGTGACTTTTGAGTGTTTATAGATGTTTTTAGATAAACTATTGTTAAACAAAAATACATTATATATTTATCATAGATCCCTGTTAAATCTGGATCTATCAAACATTCAGATAAATTTGAGATAAATTTGGATCTATCAAATACTCAGAGATTCAATTACTTAATATTATTATTGTTTTTTTTAATTAAACAATTTTATTTTTATTAATTAAATTTATTTATTTTTATTCATAAGCCTCGTCACAGTTTAGGCTTCAATATTTCCCCATACACTTTACTCCTCAACATCTCCCCATATTAGACTATAAAATTAATAATAATGTAGTGTATAAACATATTTAGATCCTGGCCCAACACACTTATGTAAACAATGAAACTAACAAAGTGTGAATTGCAATTCCATCTATAAAAAGACATAGGTTGTAATTCCAAATCTATTATGAGTCAAAGAGATCAAATCCCTTAAGCTGCAAATCTTTTTTACAGTTTAAAAACTTGAAGAAAGGTTTACAGGTTGAGGGATTTGACCTATCTCATTGCATAATAGATTTAGAGTTAAGATGGATTTACTGTGGTTACACCAATTTATAGAGATTTGCTCTGGTTATTTGACCTATCTCATTGCCTAATAGATTCAGATTTAAGATGGATTTACTGTGGTTACACCAATTTATAGAGATTTGCTCTAGTTACACCAATTTATAGAATAGTATATTTAACATGAAATTTTAGCAAAAAGTTAATCTTCCAAAAACATTGCTTCAACTTCTATAGTTTTTCTATGGGCACTATTTCAAATCGTGTAGTCTAAAAGTTCTACATTTTGGCTTTTTTACTAGCATATTTTTCAATCATTTTTGTCTGAAATAAGGTCAAAAATTGTTGGAACTCCATATTTGAGTGGTTGCCTCTGTATAATGTGAGTGCCCTGGGTTTTTTAGGTGCCCAATCCATTTATGCATTCAAAAATGCAATTTAAACAACAGAAAATGGTCATTTCACCAAAATTTGTTTCACTCCGGTGAAAACGTTCAAAAGGTCGAATGTTTAGACAACATTTTAGATAATATACAACTTAGATCCATCTTTATCATGGGTCAAGAGGGATAAAATCCCTCAGAAAGGTTTTCACTTATGGGGTTAAATCCCTCATGATAGATCAAGAGTTAAAGATGGATTTAATCACAAAGTATTATGACATTATGTTTCTACTATTTCAATTTGCATTTTAGTCCATGTTGTTTGATCTTAATATGTAATGTAATTCACCTTCAAATTTAGCATATTAATATTGATACCTTCATCCAATAATAGTTTAAATAAATGTAACTTGGTTGTTTTGAAGTGTACTATCACAAAAAAATAAAACATTTTGCAATATATCATTAAAAATTAATTAAAAACAAATGAATCAAATTATTGAAATATCATTTTTGTTTTTTATATGTATTTAAAATGCCACATATCAATTCCATGTTAAGCACTAAAGGAATTGCACCACAAAATATTTTAATCATAATTTTCAATTAGTTGTCGTTGGCTTGATTACGGGGCCTAACCCCAAGGGGGAACTAACCCTTGAGGATACTTTCAATTACTTTATATATGTGTGTCCAATATTTTATTTAAAGTTGATATTGAAATATTCATTTAAAGTGGGTATTAAAATATTTTACTTATAATAGATATTGATATATTTTTTGTTATTATTTTTTTAAATGCTACATGTCAATTTTAAGTTGAGCACAAAAGGAATTACACATATCTCTTATATTGGACTATAAAAAGTGTTGCTCACCATAATAATATTGATAGATTAAATTGTTAGAATTATTAACTCCTTGTGTTATGTGTAATCATATTTGTGGTTATTGGGTAGAATTATTTTCTAATTAAGGAGTTTGTTTCCGAGTCTTTGGGAGGATGCTAGAGCTAGTTGAATATGAGAGATTCTCTTTGTAGCACTCTCAACCCCTAAGTATCATTTTAAGAGATGGGGCATTAAAATTTCACTTCTCCCAAACTATCTCAAATATTATCTTTCACAACTCCATTATATTATGCTCGCCAAGAGCTTTCCAACGACGATAATTTTGTTCAAAACTAAGCTCTGGAGTAAAAGTTGTGACCTTCCAAAGTTCTCAGGTTCACATAGGAAACAACTTTGTTACTTCCACGTGGAATCCACATGACACCTTGTCACACGTGCCATCTTACATGACGACATCTCAACCCCGACGTGGAACTAGTCTAACCTGCCACGATGGAACTTCAGTCCACACAAGCCTATAGTCTCCATCATTCAGACCTTCTCCCAGCTCGCTCTAGGTTTACCTCCGACAGATATGGTATCAAGGAATGTTCCCTTTCAATACCATATGTTTTGCGTTTGAAAGGTTCAAGTAGATTCACTTCTCTGAATTCAAGGGATCGGGGAATATCCCTTATCCTCGATGGATGACGTAGATGAACGTCGTGATCTCTCGATCAACGATTGAGATCCATTCGACTCCTAAGGTTCACATGTCCATCTAGACCCCACTCGACTTGTCAACCATTCCAAGGTTAAAATCTATTGTCCTAAGAGCACCCTGTATGCCTTGTTGACAAGCCACATCATCCATGATGTTAACACTTCATCTCTTGACTTAGGCGAAACCTTCAGAAGATTGATGACTATCGTTCCATTACCCTGGTCATAGATCTATGACCTAAATCTTCCCTCCATCGGATTCATACTATGAACATGTCAGAGGAGCACTCTGAACTCTCCAAAGTTGACCCCAAAAATAGTCAACTCCAATCCTATCGACCAATTGATTACTGACATGTGTCTCCACACTACCACTCCCAATCAACACCAAGCTCGCTCTTCCTCTCGACATGATATGTATTTATCTCCAACGATTGAGTATGTATCTCCCCCTCTTCTAGATCTACGACCCACACACGCTCAATTTCATAGCATCTCATTAGGAGTTATTCTCATGATACATGAGATTTCCTTCCGAAAACCCCACTCCAAATGATTCATTTCAGATTCTATCATTCAGAATCTTTCCCACAGCACCTAAGGGTTCTTTCTTATACCTTCATTCTGAATAGCCCACTGGTCAATGATCCTAGTCTCTTCATATTGACGGCTATCATTCTATGTTGACTAACACATGGTTTTAAGGAGTTATGACAAGTCCATTTCAAGGACTTAGCCATTTTTAGAGTTTTGTAGGGATTCAGTACTGGATTTCAAGGGTTTAAAACTACTCCATGGACAATACAAGTTAATATAACTTATTTTACATTTCTATAATATTTACCCCACCCCCATCCTCATAATTGGGGGTGTGGGTGGGGGAAATATTAGAGAAATGTATAATAAGGGGTGGGGGTGGGGGTGCGTGTGGGGGAAATATTAGAGAAAAGTATATTATACATTTCTCTAATATTTCCCCCACCCCACCCCCCAAAATACTTTGCACAGTCTTACAAATCCTCCATGCAGAAATATGGAATGTTCGATCAAGCAACAGTTCACACTCAGTCGTTTTCACAATTTAATAGAGTAATAAATAACATTACAACATAACTCATATTACAAGAATTCAAAATCATAGATTATGTTCACAAACATTCTTTTAGATTCAGGAATTTACACATTCATACAAATATTCCATTTATAATCATTCAGATATATCGTTGACAGTTAATTCAGTGTAGATAAACACTTATCTAATAAAGAAATGATCCAATCCAACTGACTAAGAGAGGACGCCTTTCCTCCCAACCTTAGGCCTTTTTGTAGAGTCACTTCCTACGACACACCACCTCTGTGTCAAGAGAAACCAAGGAAAGTGGCTCAACAAGGCTCTAATTCTTCGATGATCTAGGAAGGTTACTCTCGTTCCCCCTTTGACACAACAAAATTTTCCACCTCCCACTGAGCTTCAGGTCTCTGTAGGTTTATCAGGTGGTTTATCAATTGGATTTCCTCTACACAAGGGAGTCCCTTCTTTGATAAACATTTCCTTAGCGACCTCCCCTTACCAGTGTCGGTTTCTATCCAGTAAGCACCAAGCTACAACCCATTATTTTTCTAGTTCAAGAATTCATGCGTTCTTTGTTCAGGGTGATCATCAACAACTCAAACAAGCTTCCTGTTTTCCTCCATAAATCCAACCTTTTCCTAATCCTTTTTTCTATGTCTTCTATTGTGAGGTCTCTCCTCTGTCTGAATACACTTCATGTATCTTCTTCTTCTCTCGTTCTTTGACTACACTCTTGGTGTATGTTTTTCCTTGCTATTCTCTTATTGCACTCTCTTGCTCATTTTTCCTTCTTCAATCTTCTCTCTTCTCTTCGGGTCTCCCTGAATTCATGCAGATGAAACCTGCTGTCCACCATCCCAGTATAAAGAGGGTGGTTCCGTGGTATTCCTATTAGATGTTCCATCGCCCATTATCTTTTGTATGGGTCGTCTACCACCATCATTAACTCTCCATCCACCATTATATAACTTCTTTCAATGATCACGTGGTTTCATACCAGTTTGGTATGGTGGTAGGTGTAGTTATTATGTTTTCAAGCACATATTATCTTGTTGTGCAAGCTTCCTATTTTCTTCACTGATGCATCTTAGCTCGACTTCACTCAACCATTACATCAGTCCCTCTACCTGATCAATTTCCTCTAGTGTATCATGGCCAGTACTTATCAAGGTTGTTCCCTCTCAGTTAGCAGTTTGGTGTTTATATTAAATCAAAACACAATTACATGCCTCATAATGTTAACATATGAAGTTTGTGCATAATTACATTCTTGGGAGAAAATAGGGTGTTACATTCCCCTCCCCCTTAAATAAATGCCATCCTCGGTGTTTAAAACACCATGTATATACAATTATACATTAAACAAAAATGGGTATGCCAATCTCATGGCATCTTCAAGCTCCCATGAAGATTTGTATGCTCCAAAGTGCTTCCATATCATCTTGACTTGCATTATGGCTTGGTTCTAGAGCATTGTTTCTTTCTTTTCCAGTATGCATTGAGGTTATGACTGAAATTATCCCTCTGGTTCCACTTGTATTACAGTCCAATCAATAACATGATTAGAATCATGGACATATTTCTTTAACAAAGACACGTGGAATACATTATGTGCTCTAATAGTAGGTGGTAAATCAAGTCTGTATGCTACTGGTCCTATTTTTTCTAGAATTTCGAATGGTCCACAATATCAGAGGGGAAATTTAGCACAAACCCCCATTTTTAGGGAAATTCTCTTGGGTTTCACCCAGAGATACACGTTGTATCCTACTTTGAACTCTCTGGGGATTCTCTTGCTATCAACATAGCTCTTCTGTCTATATTGGGAAATTTTCAAGTTCCACCTTATCTTAACTATGGCTTGTTCCATTCCCTTCAACAATTTAGGTCCAAGTGTAATTTTTTTCCATTGGAATGTCCCAACTAATTGGAACTCTGCACTTTTTTCCATACAGAGCCTCAAATAGACTTCTCTTCAATGATTCTTGATAACCATTGTTGTACGCGAATTATACCAAGGGTAGATATTGTTCCCACTCCCTGGGTCGATGCATACCATGCATTCGTAGCATATCTTATAACATTTTTTTCACCCTTTCAGTCTGACCATCAGTTTGAGGATGGTAGGTTGTGTTAAATTCCAACTACATTTATAAACCTACAAATAATATTTTCCAGAGATTCAAGGTGAACCTAACATTTTTTTTTTGAGATTATGGTTTTAGGAAAACCATGCAACCTGAATATCTCTTTCATGAAAACATTAGCAATGCCTATGGCTTTAAAAGTATACTTTGTGGGAATAAAATGAGCTTCCTTGCTCAACTTATCCAAAACAACCATGATTACATTTTGTTGTTTGATTGTCTTTGGTAAACCTGTGATAAAATCCATGGAAATCACTTCCCATTTCCATTATAGTATTTGTATAGGTTGCAATAGTCCAGTAGGGTGTCGATGCTCAACTTTCACCTGTTGGCACTCCAAAAATTTCACAATATAATGAGCAATGTGTTTCTTCATCCTAGGCCAATAATACATGTTCCTAACTGTTGTCACCATTTTATGGTAACCAGGGTGACCTACATATGGCCTCCTATGGAACTCATCCATAATCAATCACCTCGGATCTACTGAATTAGGCACATACAACCTATTATTGTACAACAATAGATTATTAACCCTTAGATGATATCCTTCATACGTATTTTCTTTAGGTTCTTTCTACCACTTTTCCTTCACCTATTTGAAGAAATCATCTTCCAGAAAGAGGGTCTTAATTCTCTGTTGAATTTTGTACTCTCCTACACTTGTTGTTGCTAAGTGTATTGGCTAAACGCTTCAACCGAGTGTGTCAGCTATTTGTTCTCTTTTCCTTTTATATGTTTGATTTCAAAGTCAAACTCATTGATTATCTCCATCCACCTAGCCTATATAACATTCAACCTTGGCTGGTCAAATAAATACTTCAGACCACAATGGTCAGTCATGAGGATAAATCTCCTCCTGAGTAGGTAATGTCTCCATATTTTCACCACATGTACAATTGTTGCAAGTTCTAGGTCGTGGGTAGCATGCTTCTTCTCATGTTCTTTCAACTTTCATGATTCATAACAAAACACTTGTCCTTATTGCATGAGAAATCCATAGAGTCCCTCTTTGCAAGCATCTGTGAAAACCAAGAAGTCTTTTTCTAGGTTCACAATATTTAAAACAGGGGCATTGGTCAACAACTACTTTAGTTGTTGGAAGATATATTTTCACTCTGGTGACTACATGAACTTCCTCCCTTTCCTTTGTAATGAATCTTGATGAACCTCTAGAAATATACAGCCAATCCTATGAAGGATATCACTTCTGTCACATTTCTAGGGGTGGGACAATACATGATTTCCTTGATGTTTGTAGGGTTTACTATGACTCCTTTGGCTGAAATTACATGGCCTAGATATTGGATTCCTTTTTGAATAAATCATACTTGTTGAACCTAGAGTACAAATGATGTTCTCTTAACACTTGTAACACTATTCTGAGTTGTTCTTCATGCTCCTCTCAATTCTTGGAATACACCAAAATTTCATCCAAAAATACTAAGACAAAATTGTCTAAATAATTGTTGATATTCATGAAACACATGAATGTAGCTGGTGCATTTGTAATCCCAAATGGCACCACAGCAAACTCATATTTCCCATACCTTGTCCTAAAGGTTGTCTTGTGGATGTCCTCATATTTAATTCTGACTTCATGATATCCCGACCTCAAATCTATTTTTGAGAAAACTGTAGCCCCACTAAGCTGATCAAATATATCATCTATTCTAGGAAAAGGGTATTTATTATGAATGGTCATCTTATTTATTTGTCTACAATTGATGCATAGTCTCAAGATACCATATTTATTCTTTACAAATAGGTTTGGTGCTCCCCATGGAGACACACTTGGTCTGATGTAACCCTTGTCTTCCAACATATTGTGTCTTCCAACATATTGGGGTTTTCAAACTCAATGGATCTTGGTAGGACTACGGTAAGCCATTGAGAAAGTGTTGGATTCTTGCCTTCTCATCCTTAATGTAGGGAACATACCTCAACATCTCCATAAACATTTTTGCATACACATCCAAGGTACGCTACCCCATCTTAAGCTATAGAATTCCTTTATATTGTCATCATAATACTTTTCAGACAAGTAAGCTTTGCAAAAATATATCTCAAACTATTTCCAGGTTAATTTGATTTCCTTTCTCCTTTTTATTTCCTTGAGGTATTCCCACCAAATGGAAGCCCTTCCATTAAAGTTAAACACTGCAATTCTTGATTTTTTATTATCTGAACAATTATGTACTCGAAAGTACTTTTTCAAGCTAAATATCGATGCTTCGACTTCCTCTCCTTTCTTGATTTCTTCGTAAAAGGTAGGCGACTTATCTTTCTTGAATTCTTCAGTCAGAAAACTATGATAATTCTTCATCTTTCTCTTCTAAGAAATCTTGGATTCCATGCCATATTGGACTGTTCTGCTGAAACAGTCTTCTAACTAAAGGACTCAGTGGGAATTCCTCTTATCAATTCACCTCTCTTAGTAACCAGATACTTTCTTTTGGAAGAACTCTTCCACACATTGTTGTGAGATAGTCCATGATTTTGGGAATATGAAGGGGTTTTTAACCTCTTCGACTGTTGTAGTTATGCATTTATAGGGCCTTGTTGCATATGTTTTTGAATTTCGAACAAACTTTGTAGTAGAAATGCTTTCAACTCCACTTGTTCGGCATAGTCTCTCATAAGCATCTCATTATCTTCCTTCAAGATTCTCACAGTGGCCATCAAATCTGAAGGGGTTTCCCTATCCCTTTGGCCATCAGAATCTTCACCTATGAAGTGTGAGATGTCATCCATGCTATGTTGCACCATTCACTTCTGTGAACTTTTCAACTTGTCCTACATGTTGAAACAACAATTACCATTAGGATTTCGTGTCAGTATTTTGAATCATACATTCCAAACAACAAAAAATCATTCTTAAACAGTCTTAAGCGGTCTTGGTGACCCATTTAATCCTAGAGTTTGAACTCTATTATGATACCACTATGTAGAACTCCCAACCCCTAAGTATCATTTTAAGAGATGGGGAATTAAAATTTCACTTCTCCCAAACTATCTCAAATCTTATCTTTCACAACTCCATCGTTTTCTTCTTGTTAAGATCTTTCCAATGATTGTAATTTCGATCAAAACTGAGTTCTGGAATGAAATTTGTGACCTTCCGAGGTTCTCAGGTTTACATAGGTAGTAACACTCTTACTACCACATGGCATCCACGTGAAACCTTATCACACATGCCATCTAACATGGCGACATCCTGACCTCGATGTGGCACTAGACTAACCTACCATGGTGGAACTTCAATCCACGTAGGCCTACAGTTGTCATCGTTCGAACCTTCTCCCATCTGTCTCTACGTTTACCTCTGACGGATATGGTATTGAGGAATATTCCCTTTCGATACCATATGTTTGATGTTCAAAAGGTTTGATCAGTTTCAGTACTCCAAATTTAGGGGATCGAGGAATATGCCTTCTCCTTGATGGACGGCGTAGATGCACATCATGATCTTCTGATCAACGATTGAGATCCATTCAACTTTTAAGGTTCACCTATCCATCTGGACCCCAATCAGCTCATCAACCATTCTAAGGTTAACATCTGTCGTCCTGAGAGAAGCCTGGCCACCTTGCTAGAAAGCCATGTCATCCATGACATTAACACTTTGTTTCTTAACTTAGGTTAAACCTTCGGTAGATCGATGGCTACCATGTCATTACCCTACTCACAGATTTACGGCCTAGATCTCCCCTCCATCGAAGTCATACTATGAACACATCGGAGGAGCACTTCGAACTCTCTAGAGTTGACCCCAAAAATAGTCAACTCCGATCCTATCAACCAATCCATTACTGAAATTTGTCTCCACACTGATGCTCCCAGTCAACACCAGGATTTATCTTCCTCTCGACCTGCTAAGTGGGACTCACAATGACCAATAGTTGAGTATTTATATCTCCCACTTACAGATCTATGACCCACACATGTTCAACTTTGGAGCATCTAGTTTGGATTTATTCTCATGGCACATGAGATTAACTTCCAAAAAATCCACTTTGAATTGTTCATTTCAGAGTCTCTCGTTCAAAACCTTTCCCACAATGCCTGAGGGTTCTCTTTGAAGCCTTCACTCCAAAAAACCCATTGATCAACAGTCCCGATCTCTTCAGATCGATGACTATTATTATCCATTGGCTAACACAAGGTTTTAAGGAGTCATGACAATCCATTTCAAGGACTTAGCCATTTTTCGAGTTCTACAGGGATTCAATATTGGCTTTCAAAGGTTCAAAACTACTCCATGGCCAATACCAGTTACTAGAACTTAAGGAAAACACCTTGCATGATCTTACAAATCCTCCATGTATAAGTATGGAATGTTCGAGCAAGAAACAATTCACACTTAATCGTTTTCACAATTTAATAGAGCAATAAATAACATTACAACATAGCTCATCTTACAGGCATTCAAAATCATATATTATGTTCACATAATTTCTCTTATACTTAAGCATTTAAACATTCATACAAATATTTCATTCATAAGCATTCATATATATCATTCACAGTCAGTTCAGTGTAGATAAACACTTATCTGATAAAGAAATGATCAAATCCAACTGACTGAGAGACGACGCCTTTCCTCCCAACCTTAGGCCTTGTTGTAGAGTCACTTCCTATAGCACGCCACCCCCATGCCAAGCCATGATACCACCAAGGAAATTGACTTAGAAATTTTTTGATTATGTGATGATCTAGGAAGGTTACTCTCCTTCCCCTTCTGACACAACAAAAGTTTCCACCTCCCATTGAGCTTCGCATCTCTGTAGGTTTATCAGGTGGTTTCTCAACTAGATTTATTCTACACAAGGGAATCCATTCTTTTATCAACATTCCCTCAGATACCTCCCCTTACCAGTGGTAGTTTCTTTTCAGTAGGCACCAAGCTGCAACCCACTATTGTTGCAGTTCGAGAATTTGGGTCTTCTCTGTTCAACATGATTATCAACAAATCAGACAAGATTCTTGTTTTCCTCGTGAACTCCAACCTTTTCTTCCTCAATCGGCACATTCACACCTTTGCACTCTCTTGCCTATATTTGAGCCTTTTTTCCTCTATATTCTATTGCAAGGTCTCTCCTCTGTCTAAATAAACTGCATGTGTAGTGTCCCTAATTCAAAACCCTTTGTAATTATACATATAGGTTGGTGAGACAATTGGTACAAGTGTAAATGTAATGAAAATTTAGGTTGGTGAGCCAAGGACACCTAGTTTTGATGTTGCACACATCAGAGTAGTGTGTGGAAAAGTGTTAACAAATACAGGGTGTGTACATTAGGTGTGTTGCACACACCTCGGTAGGTTTGCACATTGTATTATGTCGTGTGCACTTGGGTTAGTGCGCATGAATGAATGTATATGTGTGGAGGTTGGAGAGAATGTGTGATTATGAGGTTGGTGATCTTGGATGCAGATAGGCCAGTGCGTCTATCCATGCAAATATAGCATTGCATCGTTGCACGCTGACTAACTTAAACGAAAAGAAATGGGGGGGGATAGTCCACTAGAAAAAGGGAAAAGGGGGTGAGTCGTAAGTCTTAGGAAACATTTTATAATACTTCCAGGAAAAATGTAATGTCATATATATTATTATTATCATAAGTTCTCGATGGTAGGGAACTAGTCACGAAGTGGCTTAAAGATACTTGTAAAAGGTGACAAGTGTCAATTGGAAGGAATGCAATATACATTGTTGGCCTTAATGTACTTTGGGGGGGGGATTATGATTATTGTGGATGTTCAACAAGCTTTGGTGAGAAGAAAGGGGGCTGGACTATATGGAAAATCTGATTATTACCTTATCTATTAGAGAAACTTGTAGGGAATTATGGGGATCTATCCAGAGTTGCATTGTCAAAGAGATGGGTTGGCAGACCGTGAGCAGTCTCTTTGGGTGAGATATTAGTTGTTGTGGAGTGGTTTCCATATCCATGATTAAATGCTCCAGGCGATATTTTTTGCTGGGAATTTGTTTATGGTATGATGGGAATTAGTCATAGGGATCAGAGACTTCCTGTTCATCCTATTGTTGGTAACCCTGGGAAGGGAAGTGGGGCAGCTGAGGGACTAGTGAATAGGGAAGGGAAACACTTCCTTGGGTGTGACATGTGTGTGGGGAATGAGGGACCGTGGGCTAATTACAGTAGCAGGCACCTAGGATTAGAAAATTCTGGTCAAGTTTCAGACCATAGCTTGTCGCTAGGACCCTTTTCCCTAGTGGAGATGAGCTTGAGCTCGCAGGTGACATGTTGCTGAAATTTTAAGAGTAACAGCGTCTATGGTTGGGAGGAACGTCTGATTCATGGCCACAATTGGTGATTTTCATTAAAAATAAGTGTTCTTTATGTGCTTTTCTTGTTTATTGTGTTCTTGTTATCTATGTTTGACATGGTTTAATTCTTGTATGGTGTTGCATATAAGTATTCAATGTTATTTTTTTTAATGATGCTTATACTTGTAAGTACGATGCATACAACCTGTAATTGTAGCTATTCTTGGATATAACCATTATGAATAGTTTTTCCTGCTATGTTAACTTGGAGATTTTGGTTATAAGTTTTTAAGAAGAGGATTGAGTGGTTGAGTGTATAGGATGGTAGTCTGTGTGCACCAAGGGGATGGAAATTTGAGTGTGCAGAAAAAGAAATTAGATTCCGCGCATAGTGAAATCTAAGTTGGTGCATGACTCTTGATGATTGCATGTGGGGTTGTGATTTGTGAATAGTATGATGGTGCACGAAATTTTGAGTTACTTCAGTTGTTAAGACCAGGTTGTAAGGAGAAAGTTGCTTCTGTTGTTATAAGTTGAATGACGCAGCTCAACTTGGACTGAGAGTGTTACTTCAAGATATATTGTTTGGGTTATGTTAAAGTAGATTCGGCAAAATATACTTCTAGGGTAACATTGGTCAGTTATATGATGGGAATGTTATAGTTTGGTTGACTGATTTCTCTTGAAGTTGAGGTTGTGTGATGTGGCCCAGCCTGGGGTGGAAGGGATGTTACATTATGGTATTAGAGATATTGGTTCAACATTGGACTTGTGTGGGCCAGATTTTATCATGAATATATGTGTGCACTAAGAATTGGGTGCCACATGGTGTAGAGTTTCATTTACACAGAAACCAATAATGCACGGTATAGAGTTGTAATGCACGTAAATACATTGATGTGTGGGTGTGCGCACTAGTGTTTTGGATGTTAAAGTCATCTAATAAATATGAGGAAAGGATTCTAACAAAATGATGCAAATTTTTCTTGTAGTTGTTGCATGAAATCATCTAACAAATTTCTAATTTCTTGCACATTTTGCAAAATTATCAACGAATAGAGAAGGATAGGGTTAGTACAAAGGGTTAAAATAATGGAATATGCATAGAGGACTATTGTCTTGATGATGAATTTGGGGACATGTATGTCGATTTGGATGTTGATGGTACAAAATACAAGGGGGAGCGCATGAACTTGGTAGAATTTGTAAAAGTACTGCAAAAACATGTCCAGAGCTATAAGGTTGATAACAAAAGGCTTATGAGAGCCAAGGTGCAACAAGATGACTTCAATGTAAAATTGATGCAGAGCCTAGATATAATAGAAAATAAAATGGACAAGGAGACATAGAATAGTAGGTCAAGAAGTCGCAAGTCTCATGATGAGAAAAAAGAGAAGAAAGAAATGTTGGTAACCATTCTCTCAAGAAAACGTCTAGTAGTTCAAGTACATCTCCTGTCAGAAAGTGTAAGAGAAGGACTAGGGTGGATGAGCTATAGGGAGAAATGAATAAGATCAAGCCTCCTACCTTTGATGGTGAGCACAATAAGGACAAAGATGCAGAGACATGGTTGTTGGGTATGATAAATTACTTCCAGTTGCATAATTATTCTGCGCAGGCAGAAGGGAGAATCGGTATCTACCAGTTAAAAGGAAAGGAATCAATGCAGTGGGATATATTAGAAAAGTAGGTGTGCTCATTTCACCATAGACCAACCATAGGTTGAAGCCACCCCCAGGCACCTTAACCTTGACAGAGAATAATTATGGAAGAAAAACCTAGGCCTAATAGCCAATCATGGTATCATATCACTCTCCAAAGTTAGCATACCAAGAAGAAAGTCCAAACCATAACCAAGAGAGATTCCAATCCTAAAATGGAAAATACAAGTTGCATTAGTTGCAGCTGCAACTACTCTCCAGACTTGTGCATAACTAAATTTCTGCAGTTGCGAATGAGTGTGTGCTAAATGAGATCTAGCGCTCTATATTTATACTAATCCTTCTTAGTTGTATGGGTCGACTTCTCTTCCTGGGGGATAAAACTCAAAATTAAATTAATATCTTTAGTTGACTTGTCTTCTAGGTTTATGTCCAATTATTTAGGGTTTCTTCTTGCTTTCTGGAATATTCTATTATTTTCATGGTTACACGTGGAGGTTTAATACCTCCCACAACTACCATAATATCAACACTCCCTCCTAGCTAGGGAGGTATTTAAAGGTAATGGTCCTAAGCATAAACATACCATTCAACGGGTAGCATCATCATAACCACATGGGCTATCTCATGATCAAATCACGTGCACCATCATCACTATCAGTATCATCTGATAGCATCAAATGTATCATCTCTCAAAGTCATACTCCATCTGAGTAATCAGGCATGATCTTGGGTAAGTCACTCACTCCACAGAGTGATATAAGAATCATTCTTCTAATCTGAACATATGTCCTAGAAGAATAACTATTCCAACAGATGGTGGAAGCCACTCCATGGGCTACAAGGACTATTCTTCTAATGTGAACATACATCCTAGAAAAATAAATGTCCTGGACTATTTTCCACCTAAAGAATGTTTGTCCACCAACACACTGACTATCCATCTAGATGATAATAATTTCCAACACTACTTATAGTATTCATGGAAATAAAAACAATTCCATTCAATAGAACACAACTGTGTCTATCTATAGTAGTACACAACTACTATCCAGTGGTACACAACCACACCAAGTAGCACACAGATACTTAATTAGTGACGCATAGTCACAACCAGTGCAACACATCCTCCAAAATAGCATACATCTACTGTCCATGGACATACTGTAGTGTACCAATTGCTCTGATACCAATTTGTAGTGTACCAATTGCTCTGATACCAATTTGTAGTGTACCTTTTTAAAGAACCAAGAGGTTTAACGTGCTCTTGTAATATTCTGTACACTCTTTTAATAATAAACACAGG
>ML786671.1:401673-413975 GCA_009831015.1 Picea engelmannii
TTTCTTCGGCAACTAATGCTTCGTTTGTTTCCTTCCTTTTATTTAACTTAGGAAAATGGTTCCTGTAGTGACCATATTTTCGACAGTTGAATCATTGTATCTTTGACATATCCTTTTCATGATTTGGTTTCTTCCGCAAGCCAAACATCTTCTTATTCTTGAAATTCTTGAACTTTGTTGTGTAGGTTTGATCTTCGTATTTATTTTGGGATTTCTCTTTTAAGTTAATCCTTGATTCTTCTTGTGCACAACAAGTCCAAAGTTCTTCAAATGTGGGATACTCCTTTCTTGTGTTCATGCTTGCGGGAAATGCATCCCATGTCTTGGGAAGGTTGTTGAGTACTATATTTACTAGTTCCTTGAAATGATTTCTTCAATATCTTGTAGTTGATCTCTTAACTGAGAGATTCTCACAAAGTATGATGTTATGTTTTCATCATCATTCATTTTCATGTCACGAAGCTCATTCTTTAGACCCATTACTTGTCCAATGTTTCAGACTGAGAAGAGGTTAGTTCAGGCATCATACATCTTCTTAGATGAGTCAAGATGAGATATGTAGGGTATCAAGTGGTATTTTACATAGTCCACTATGGTACTCATGGAATTGATGTCATTTTCCTTAAACTTCTCCATGACTGCAACACTTTGAGTTTCCTTCTATTTTCCTTCTTCATAGTGTGGTTCCACAATCTTTCATTTCATGATATCCAACACTTTATTCTTGGCAAGGATGAGATCAATCCTTGTCTTCCATGCTTTGAAGTTAGAAGCTCCTTTTAACTTGTTTTATGACTTCATAGAGTAAGTCATGACTTCTTTGACTTGGTCAACCTTTTACTTTGACCAAAAACTCAAAATTGTCGTCTTATCTTGTTAAGAGTACCAGGAGGTGTGCTAGGCTAGGGCACACTAGGTTATCTAGGAATTAGGTCAATCTATTCACTTAAGGTGCCTTAACAAGAGGGTTAGTGTTTCATTTCTATAGCAAAAACTTTGACTGCAACTGCAATTGTAACTGAGCAAATCCTCCCAATCTATCTTCCAGCGGTTAGACTGTTTGAAGATAGTGTGGGCCCATAACTTGTTAGAAAATTAGGTGCGCTCGTTTCACCATAGACAATATAACAATATTGTCACCCAACCATAGGCCAAAGCCAACCCCGAGAAGCTTAATCTTGACAGAGAATAATTATGGAAGCAAACCCTAGGCCTAATATCCAATCAAGGTAGTGTATCACTCTTCGGAGTTAGCATACAAAGAAGAAAATCCAAACCATAACCAAGAGAGAGTCCAAGCCTAAAACCGAAAACATAAGTTGCAGTAGCTACAGTTGCAACTACTTTGCAAACTTGTGTAGAACTAAATTTTTGCAGTTGTGAGTGAGTGTGTGCTAAATGAGCTCTAGCACTATATATTTATACTATTCCTTCTTAGTTGTATGGGTCGACTTCTCTTCCTGGGGGATAAAACTCAATATTAAGTTGATATCTTTACCTGACTTGTCTTCTAGGGTTATTTCCAATGCTTTAGGGTTTCTTCTTGCTTCCTAGAATATTCTATTCTTGTCAGGGTTACACGTGGAGGTTTAATACTTTCCACAGCTACCATAATATCAAAAGGATTAATATGTGAAAGTGAAACACATTGATGAGAAGAAAGTGACTCGGAGAGAATTCAATAGGTATTTCCAAAATAAATACTTAACCAAGTGATACTATGACAGGAAAATGAAGGAGTTATAAGAACTCAAGATTGGGAGCTTGACAATTGACGAGTACAAAAGAATATTTTTATAACTGTTGAATTATGCTCCTTTTATCAAGGAAGAACATGTGAAGATTCAAATATATTTGAGTGGGTTTCCATCTTTTATCAGTGACAATATATAGTATGATGACCCTAAGAATTTGGAATAAACCATAAGGCATGCTAAGTGTCTTTATGAGTAGGAAAGGGGAAAGTTTATTTTCCAAAAGGATTGGGAAGACAAGATGAAAAGTAAGGCAAAACATAGAAAGAAGGGAGCTAATATACCATTTTTTAGAAACACAACGCAAGGAAAGATGACTCTCTAGGAGCACAAAATGTTGGATACAATAGGATAAAAGTCATGGCAACAACCTATGCAGTATTGGGGTTATGTCATAAATCATATGTGCAAAGATTTCCTTGAAAGAACTGACAAAGAAAGGACTCCACGAAGTGTATGGAAAGATGCGATAGTGGAGGACATGGGTAGAAATGTGCCAAGGATTTACACAACATTGGATAAAAAGCATGTCGGGTTTCAGCCGCACATGGTCGAGGTGGAAAGTAAGATTAATGACCAACCTATTTCTATTTTAATAGATTCGGGAGATAGTCATAGTTATCTAGATCCTAAAATTGTGAAAATATTCCATCTGTCAAGAAGCAAGCTTGGAAAACCTTGGTTGGGGCATTTAGCTATAGGAGAAAAGAGGAAAATTAATGAGATGGTTAAGGCATGTCCAATGGAGATGAATGGACTGCACACAAAGGTTGATTTAAATATTATACCTTTGGGCTCGTATTATTTCCTCATTGGTATGGATTGGATGGATGAGCACCATGCTATCTGGGATAGTTACAATAAGTCCTTTACTTGTTTGAATGAGGGAGGAAATTGGATGTCAGTTCAAGGAATTCCAAGAGTTGTGACTATCATAGAAGTTTTGGCCTTGCAATTGAAGAAAAACAACAGGAAAGGATGTCAAGTGTTCGCAGCGCACATGGAAGAGGCACCTAAAGATAAAGTTTCAAGCATGGAAGATTGCTTGAAAGAGTATGAGGATGTATTTAAAGAGATACCTAGATTGCCTTCGAAAAGAGATATTGACTTCTCTATAAATCTAATGTTGGGAGCAGGACCTATATCCAAGACTCCTTATAAAATGAGTACGTTGGAACTAAAGGAGTTGCAAATGAAACTTGAAGAGCTTCTGAAGAAGGGGTATATATGCCCAAGTGTGTCACCTTAGCATGTTCTATTTTTGTTAATGAAGAAGAAGGATGGTATGATGAGAATTTGTATTAACTTCAGGAAGTTGAATAAAGTAACAGTAAAGAACAAGTATCATTTTCCAAGGATAGATGACTTGTTTGATCAACTAAGGGGTGCAAGGATATTTTACAAGATAGATCTCATATCCGGATATCACCAAGTGAGAATAAAAGAGGAAGAGATCAGTAAGACTTCCTTCAGAACAAGGTATGGTCATTACAAGTTCACAGTGGTGCCTTTTGGGCTATCGAATGAACCAATTGTCTTCATGTGCTTGATGAATAGAGTTTTCAGAGAGTATTTAGATAAGTTTGTCATTGTTTTTTGGATGACATTTTTATTTACTCAAATTATGAGGAAGAGCACAAGCATCACTTAAGGATGGTATTGCAAGTGTTGAGGGAGTACCAACTTTATGCAAAGTTGGGAAAGTGTACATTTTATCAGCGACAAATTCATTACTTGGGTCATATCCTTTCGGAGGAAGGAATAACTGTGGACCCAATGAAGATAAAATTCATTGAGGAATGGTTGAAGCCAAGAAATGTCACAGAAGTGAGATCCTTTATGGGACTAGCAGGGTAATACAAAATATTTATCAAAGGATTCTCACATATTATGTATTCAATTACATCTATGTAGAAGAAAAGTTCACGATTTGAGTGGACTTAGGATTGCGCAAGGAGTTTTCAACACTTGAAGAGTTTGTTAACAAGTGCATTGATTTTGAAGGTTGTTGATCCAGATGCAGACTTCGTCGTGTGCACAAACGCATGCAAGGAAGGACTAGGTGGGATCCTGAGTCAAAAGGGACAAGTGATATGTTATGCATCAAGGAATTTGAAAGAGCATAAAGGCTCTATGCTATGCATGATTTAGAATTGACAGCCATAGTGCATGCTTTGAAGATGTGGTGACATTATCTCATGGGTAAACTATTTGAGATGAGAACAGACCATTGTGGTCTAAAATATTTATTTTTTCCAACCAATTTTAAATTCCAAACAAAGTAGGTGGTTAGAATTCCTTAGCAAGTATAACTTTAGCATAAAGAATGTCAGAGGAAAGGAAAAAAAGTGGCTGACACACTCAACAAGAGGATGCTTGAAATGCATGCTAAAACCATTAGTATTTACTGGATATATTTGTGCGACAAAAATTTGGAAGTTCCCAAATCAGATCTATGCTATATGGATATAAGTGTGACTTTACAACAAGGTATGTTGCAGCAGAAGTTTGAAGACTATGATTTGAGAGAGGATGGGATCCTCATGTATAGATGCAGAGTCTATGTGTCAAATGATCAAGAGTTGAAGAACCTAATTTTTTCAAAGATTCATAAGGCTCCTTATGTTGGACATCCATGTTACCAGAAGACCATTGTCGCAGTCAAGAAGCAATTGTTTTGGCCAGGTATGAAAAAGGAAGTTGCAGATTTTATTGTGAGATGTCTCGAATGTCAGAAGGTCAAGACTGAGCACATACATCCAATTGGTTTGATGCGACCTTTGCTTATTCCTGAGTGGAAATGGGAAGATGTGACCATGGAATTCATAACTAAGTTGCCTAGAACTGCTAAACAACATGATTCTTTTATGGTGGTGGTGGACAAGCTTATGAAAGATGCCCATTTTGTTCTAGTAAATTCAGTGCACAAGGCAGTCGACATTGTTGAGATATACATGCGTGAAGTTTCTAAGCTGCATGGTGTACCTAATACAAGTGTGTCTGGCAGAGATTCCAAATTCACCTTGAACTTTTGGAACGGACTATTCAAGGGATTCGGAACAAGTCTGAATTTCAGCACAACATATCACCCTAAGACAGATGGTCAAGCTGAGAGGGTAAATTAGGTGATTGATTACATGTTGATGATGTATGTGATGGATAAGCCATCAAACTGTGAAGAATACATTCATTTGGTAGAGTTTGCTTACAACAATGGATATCATGCATCTTTAAATATGAGCATATTCAAGGCACTTCATGGTAGAAATTGTAACACACCTATAAGTTGGGATAACCCAGTAGACTATGCAGTAGTGGGGCCATATTTACTCCGAGAAATGGAGGAGTAGATAGTAAAGATAAGGCATAGTTTAAAAGATGCCCAAGATAGGTAGGAAATTTGTGTAGATAAAGGCAGAACCCATAGGGAATTTGGAGTGGGTGATCATGTGTTTCTGAAAGTAAAGGCCAGGCGCAGTTCCCTGAAGTTGGGAAAATGTTCTAAGTTAGTAACGTGCTACTGTGGGCCATTTGAAATCCTTGAAAGGATTGGTTCGGTCGCTTATACGCTTGAATTTTATGCATCCTTATGCATTCATAATTTTTTCCATGTGTCATTGCTTAAGAATTATGTACATGACGCTAATCATATTGTTGATTGGAATGTGTTTCAAGTGGGGCCAGAAGGCGAATTTCAAGTGCCACCAGTTTTCATATTGCATCAGAAAGCCAAGCATATCTGGAATCAAGCCATGGAGCTTGTAAGGGTCCAACAGAACTAGTACGGTCATGAGGATGAAACCTAAGAGTAGGAGGATGTTATGCAAGCAAAGTATCCTCATCTTTTTGAAGATTTTTGAAATTTAATATGCACATGTGTATATGATGCACTAAGGACAATGCATAAATAAGGGGCAGGAATTGTAGTGTCCCTTATTCGGAACCCGTTGTAATTATACATACAAGCTAGTGAGCCAATTGGTACAAGTGTAAATGTAATGAAAATTTAGGCTAGTGAGCTAAGGACACTTGGTTTTGGTGTTGCACACATTAGAGTAGTGCACAGAGAAGTGTTAGCAAAGACATGGTGCACACATTAGGTGTGTTTCATGCAGTTGGGTAGGTGCGCACCTTGCACTATGTCACACACACTTGGGCTAGTTGGAAATAATGAATGGATATGTATGGAGGTTGGAGAGCCTGTGTGATTATGAGGTTGTTGAGCCTGGATACAGATAGGCCAGCACACATATCCATGTAAATATAATCTTGAATATCAATATAATATTTCATTGTTGTGTGCTGAATGACTCAGATAAAAAGAGATGGGGGGGGCTACTCCACTGGAAAAAGGGAAAAGGGGGTGAGTCATAAGTCTTAGGAAATATTTTATAATACTTCTAGGAAAAATGTAATGTCAGATATATCATTATTATCCTACGTTCCCGAGGGTAGGGACCTGGTCACCAAGTGGCTTAAAGCTACTTCTAAAAGGTGACAATTATCAAGTGGAAGACATGAAATATATATTTATGGCCTTAATGTACTTTGGGGGGGGGGGAATTATGATTATTGTGGATGTTGTAATCTCTAGTGAGCAGAAAGGGGGCCAAACCGTATGGAAAATCCTATTATTACCTTATTTGTTGAAGAAGCTTATAGGGAATTGTGGGGTTGTATCCATAGTTTCATTGTTGAAGATATGGTTTGGAAAAACATGAGTAGTATCTATGGGTGAGAGACTATTTATTGTGGAGTGGTTTCCAAATCCGTGAGAAAACACTCCAGGAGAGAGTTTTTGATGGGAAATGTTTCTTGGTGTGTTGGGCATTAGTCACAGGGATAAAAGACTTTTTGTCCATCCTATTGATGGTAACCCTAGGAAGGGAAGTGGGGCAACTGAGGGACTGGTGAACAGAGAAGGGGAACACTTCCTTGGGTGTGACAGGTGTGTGGGGAATGATGGACTGTGGGCTAGTTGCAGTAGCAAGCACCTAGGATTGGACAATTCTGGTTAAGTTTCATACCATAGATTTTCACTAGGACCCTTTTTTCCCTGGTGGAGTTAAGACCTAGCTCGAGGGTGACCTGTTGCTGAAATTTTAAGAGTAATGATGTATATGGTTGGGAAGAACATCTAAGTCAGGGCTGTAGTTGGTGATTTTCATTAAAGATAAGTGTTCATTATGTGTTTGTATTTTTTATTGTGTTCTTGTTATGTATGTTTGACATGGGTTAATTCTTGTATGACGTTGTATATAAGTATTTGATGTTATTGTGTTTAATGATGCTTTCACCTATAAGTACGATGCATGCAACCTGTAATTGTAACTATGCTTGGATACAACCATTATGACTAGTTTTTCCTGCTATGTTAACCTAGATATTTTGGTTATAAGTCGTTAAGAAGAGGATTGAATGTCTGAGTGTATAGGATGGTAGCATGTGTGCACCAAGGGGATGGAAATTTGAGTGTGCGAGCAAATAAATTATATTCCACACACAGTGAAATCTAAGTTGGCAAGTGATGCTTAATGGTTGCATGTGGGGTTTTGATTTGTGAACAGTATGATGGTTCGTGTTATCGGTGCACACAATTTTGAGTTACTTTCGCTATTAAGTTCAGGTTGTAAGGATGATCCGTAATTTATCTTTTAAAATACTATGGTTAAGTTATGCATGAGTTGATTTTCCATTTAGGAATTAAGAGAAGAAGATTAATGAAGAATGCTTCACCCATATAAGAAGTAAAAACAAAAAAACATAACACCAAGATTGTTAACGGAGTTCGACACAAGTGTCCCTATGTCTCTGGGCCTTTGTCTCAGTGCAGAAGGCTTATTAAGCTTCAATGATTCAAGAATATAAAAGAAAGGCTTACATAACATCTCCTGAAACCACCTTTCAGATCTTCAAATTCTGGATAGAAACAAACATCACCATTAGCTGGAACAAGAAATTTTGAGACTTTTGAGTATAAAGTTGACTATGCTTGGATCGAAAGTTTGAGTTATGGAGGCACCTTTTTTTTCGGCTAATCAGATGTAGAAACAAAATCCATATTCAGACTCCCCTCAAAATTCTACAACTTTTGAGTATAAATTCGACCTGCTTCTGAACAGTCCCACGGGGCCTCCCCTCGACACAAATTCCAATGTTGTGCCTTGTCAAGTCCATACAGTCTTGATTTGCATACCAAAAACTTAACTTTTCTCAATTTCTGTGCCTGGCTAAATAAGCCAGACTCCGCCAAATTTAGTGAGAGTTTCCAAGCTTAGCACAAGTTAGCCATATTTAGCGAGATTTCGACATATTTGGAGGATCTCTGCCAGATTTGGTGGAACCACCAAATTTAGTTGACCTTCTAGAAGGTGCCATGTGGTGCCTCCTCATTGGGCCATGTTTCACCTCATCATTGGCCCAAGCCATGTCACTTCCCTCCACATCAGCCTACATAGTCATCGTACAACTACCACATGTCATCCATACGACTGCCACGTCATCGTACAAACTACCATGTGTTAGTTCATACAGTCCAATTCATCACCACATCAATTTCCACGTGTCATATGTACATCTACCACATCATCGTACGACCCTGACACATCATCATCCGTACTGCCACATCACCCTACCACGTTATCATCCATACTGCCACATCACCTTGCCATGTCAGCATTTGTACTACCATGTCAACATCCGTACTACCATGTCATTGCCTAGTCACCTACCACATGTCACCTTCGTACAGTGCCACATGTCACCTCCATACGGTGCCATGTGTCACTTTTTTATTGGGCCAAATCCCCCCTAAAAAAACCAAAAATGACTAACATGTGTCAGCTCTTGGTGCTTCCACATGTCATGCTGACATCATCATGATGTACGGTTGACATCATCATGATGTACTGCTGACATCATCATGATGTACTACTGACGTCAGCATTGACTTTGACCTATTGACTTTGACTTTTTTGTATGTTTGACCTGATCTTCAAATCGCGATATCTTCTGCATATGGTGTCCATTTTCAGAAAAAAAAAAAATTGTTGGAATCGACACAACAATCCCGACGCAATGGCATTGGTTTAATATGATTCCAAGAACTATGATTTTTAGGCCTTCCTGGATCCATTTTGGATCATTCCTCCCAACTAAGACCAAAAGGGTATTAACCAGTCATCAAGTGTGGGATAGGCCTCCCCACTTGTTCTTTGTCTTTAAACTTTGTCCTATGCACATCTCTCATCATAATCAATTGCATAGTAACCATGACAACTGAAATCATATTGTTAGCCACTTGAACTCATTCACATCTTACTGAATCCACTACCATCCATGTAGAAAACATTAGCAGTGATAACATCAGAAATATGACTGAAACTAAACCCATATGTTTGATGTGCTTGCATGACATTAACTTATCTTGAAGCAAACTATGATTGAATTCCCATCCTACAACCATCTCATGTTCTTGCTTAAGATCAACTGCTTTACTTGGCACAATAATAGGTGTATTGCTTGCATAAGTTTCCTTCTTTAATTGTTATATTGTTAGAAAAGATTGATTTTCTTTTATGTGATGAGCATGTACAACATATCCTTTGCCTTCTTTAGTTAAGTGATATTGATTATATTCCCTGTAGAAGATTATTTTGTGATCATATAAATAATGGATTCCCAAGACCATTCCACATGTTTCTAGCAACACCACATCACATGTTACTTCATCCACATACTTAGATGAAATTAAAAAAATTATGATACATTGCTTTGTTATGGGCATTTTTTTATCTTTTCTTATCCAATTAGGTGAATAGGTTTTGTGATGCATCTTAGTGTTTAATCCCAATTTATTAACCACTTCTTCTGAAATTAAGTTAGATTGAGATCCATTATCTATCAATGTGTTGATCTTAGTATGTTTCATTATGACCCTTATATGAAACAATTTACTTCTTGAATCAAAACCATCACCAATTTTACTTGTCAAACCAACTACTATGATCTTAGACTCATCACCTGAATCATACCCCAAGTCTGTTGGTCGTATTGCTATTGCAACTTTTTGCCTCTCTTTCCTCTCTTTGAACCACTTCGGTCTCTTCTCTGGGTGCAATTGCCAGCAATGTTCATCACCGTGCCCTTTTTTCTTGCGAGAGAGATTCTCTTCCTTTATTGTCGCTGAATTTGATTTCTTCCCATTCCTTTTTCCTTTGCCATCTTTCTTTGAAGATGATTCCCCTGATACACTAACTCCAGTTTTCTCTGCTTCAATATATGTTGCTTGAACAGAAACCTCATCAAGATTAGTAGGTCCAAACATAAATACAGTATTATGAATATAAGCAAGAAAACCTCCTATATACTTTATAAGAGTTTCTTGTGTAGTCAATGGAACATATAACATCAAAGCCATCTTACAAAATTCATCTATATATTCATGCGCTGACTGCCATTTTCTTAACTTAAGACTTTGTCAATCAATTAAAACCTTTTCCTTATACCCCAAAGGATAGAACTGTTTTCTAAGTGTGGAAATAAAATCATGCCATGATGGAAAAATCTTACCAACTTGTTGAGTTCCATGTTGCATGTTACTTTGCCACCAGATGAGAGTTGTGCCTTAAAGACGAAGCGATGCCAATCTGATTTTGGTTGCCTCGTATTTGATTTTCTGCACATTACAATATACCTCCATCTGTCTAACTCAGTTATCAAGTTTCTTAGCATTAACTCTGCCATCATACATAGGCAAAACAAAATTTACATCAAGTTTAAGTAATGGCATATCAGGCTTATGTTTATGAGAATGTTTTCTTGCAGTAGAATTTGAACTGGTGCTTGAAGAAGAAGAATATGATGGAGATGAAGGAGGTTAAGGAGGATTTTTAGGAGGGTCCTCTCCTTCTTCACTTTTGGCTTGCTTTGAATATTACCCTTGAAAAAGTCTCGTTTGTTCCAAGTAATCATCTTACAACACTTTTACCATCTCCAACATGGCGAAGAAAGTCTTTTGAAACTCTCTTTCATTTTGAGAAATTCCTTCTTCCGATGCCATCCTCTCACTTTGGGATGTGCTCTTTCTTGATCCAATCTCTGGATCTCCTTCTACAAGTTCTCCTTCACTACGAGTCATGACTTAGCTTTTCCCTGGTAATCATGCAAACTTAAACAACCAACTGTCAACCTTCTCTGATACCACTTGATCCGTAATTGATCTTTTAAAAGACTATGTTTAAGTTATGCATGAGTTGATTTACCATTTAGGAATTAAGAGAAGAAGCTTAATGAAGAATGTTTCAGCTATATAAGAAGTAAAAACAACAAACCATAACACCAAGATTGTTAACGGAGTTTGGCACAATTTTTCCTACGTCTTTGAGCCTTTGTCTCAATGGGAAAGGCTTCTTATTAATCTTCAATGATTTAAGAATACAAAAGAAAGACTTACATAATAGCTCATGAAACCACCTTTCAAATCTGCAAATTCTGGACAGAAACAAACATCACCATTGGTTGTAACAAGTAATTCTGATACTTTTGAGTATAATTTTGAATATACTTGGATCGATAGTTCAGGCTCTAGAGACACTTTTCTGTTCAACTACTTGGATGCATAAACAAAATCCATATTCAAACTCCCCTCGAAATTTTGCAACTTTTGAGTATAAAGTCTTCCTACTTCAGAATAGTCCCTCGAGGTCTCCCCTCTGCATGAATCCCAATGTTGCGCCCTGTCAGATCCATACAATCTGTACAGTCTCGATTTGCATGCCAAAAAACTTAACTTTTCTCGATTTCTATGCCCAGTTAAATAAGCCAAACTTCGCCAAATTTAGCGACAATTTCCAAACTTAATGCAAGTTAGCCAGATTTAGTGAGATTCTTCCAGATTTGGAGGATCTCTGCCAAATTTGGTGGAACTGCCAAATTTAGTTGACCTTATAGAAGGTGCCACATGACGCCACCTCATTGGGCCACATGTCACCTCATCATTGGCCCGAGCCATGTCACTGCCCTCCACGTATTCCTGCACATTCATCGTACGACTACCATGTGTCATCTGTATGATTTCCACATCATCATATGGTCTGCCACGTGCCAGTCCATACAATCAAATTCATCTCCACATCAGTCGCCACGCGTCATCCGTATCGCTGCCACGCCATCATACGACCCTACCACATCAGCATCAATACTGCCACATCAACATCCATACTGCCACGTCACTTCCCAGTCACCTACCACGTGTCATTTGTATAGTTTCCATGTCATCCTTCCGTACTGCCACGTGTCGCATCCGTATAGTGCCACGTGTCACCTCTGTATGGTGCCACGTATCACTTTTTTTATTAGGCCAAATCATCCCTAAAAAATCCAAAAATGAATGACATGTGTCATCTCCTGATGCTTCCACGTGTCATGTTGACGTCGACGTGAAGTATTGTTGATGTCATCATGACGTACTAATGATGTCAACATTGACTTTGACCTGTTGACTTTTACTTTGACCTTTTTTTCTTGTTTGACCCGATCTTCAGATTG
>ML786671.1:414073-446542 GCA_009831015.1 Picea engelmannii
GATGCAATGGCATTGGTTTCATCTAATTCTGAGAACTTTGATTTTTAGGTCTTCCTGGATCCATTTTGGATAAAAGGAGAAAGTTGCTTTCGTTTTTATAAGTTGAGTGATGTGGTTCAGCTTAGGTTGAGCATGTTACTTCAAGATATGCATGAGCGTTGACATGCACACAGGTGTCAATTTTCATGTCTTTTTTTGTCAATCATTTATGTTTCTAGAAGTGTCCTCTTGGGCCGTATGTTGCGTCTAGCACAATGTTTCCTTTTTGTATTTCAAAAGTTAGTCATTTTTTATTTTCTAGTTTGCAAGATAGGTCTGGATGAATTGGTTTCCCCATGGGTCAATTTAGTTCATGTTGTTTAATCTCTGGTGCTTTCAGTTTTAAGAAACAGGCTGAATTGGTTTCCCTTTGGGGCAATTCAGTAAAAACAATTCCTTGACTTTTAAGACGCTACTGTAATTTATGATCTTGGAAGTTTATAGACACTTACTTATAATAAAAAATGCATATATTTCACTCTCTCCATCAAATCTAAGTTGTGACAAGAAATGTAAAATATTTCTAGGAGGTTTGGGAGGTACAGTACCAGAAAAACACCTCCATAAAGGGATATGAGATGGACCCATCAGTAAATTAAATTTTGTTTTAATAAGAATGACTCCATAGGATCATCTTGTCATTTGGCCCTCCTTCTAGCGTCATTTCTGTTGATATGTCTTAATGGCCTATCAAGTAAATGAGGGAGAACGCCCGATAATAGGTCCCAATCATACGTAATCTCGTTTGGTGGAGCATTTCCCACAAGTTTATGGTCATCGTTTCTACTCAAAATTAAAAGAAATAAAAGGGAAAAGACAACGAACTGTCCCCCCCAGAGAGTTCTATTTGATCCTAAGAATAATAAAACTAAAAGTAAACTAAACTAATCTAACTAATTCTAACATGTCCTGGGAGCATAACTAAAAGAATGAGTATTGCAAAGGATAACACCATTGGAACAAAAAATAGTTTAAGTATTCAAATGGAAAATGAAAATAACAATGCTACAAATATACATAAAAATAGTTTCACTTTACATCTATAACATCATTTCTATACCCATAAAGAAACATGTGACAACATAAGGAAACATAATAGAGTGTAGAAGCAGTGCACACAATAGAGTCCTATCTACTCAGCTAGAAGGAAAATGCATAAAGAATAGTCTTCAATACATCCATCAACATCACAAATTTCCAAAATGCCTCTTACTCTTAATTGCTTAGAAGTAAAAGAACCATCTTTTGTTACAAAGGGAAAAAGTGCTCTCTCTATGCAATGAGTTCTCTTTTATAAGTTAAGAGAGACCATTCCATTATCATGACCTTTTCCCTTCATTTTCCTTACGTTTCTTTTCTCACATTTCAAAAATGAATATGTGAGTGTTACAAAGAGAATTTGAACAGACTCATGAGTGGTCCTTTTCTCCCTCAAGCAGTTTGCAAGTAATATTCGTTTAAAAACAATCATTGTCTCTATCCATTGCCATTATCTCTTGTTCCTCGGAAGTTTCTGGCTTTGTCCTACTAAATTAAATCATTATGGATTATTTTCCTTTGTCTCAGCTTTCCATCGAGCTATTTCTGGCTTCATTTCATTGCTTGTAGCTTGAGATATAGTCGTTTGAAGTATGCATAGTGGGTTCTTCATCTAAATTCAGGTTCCTTCTGTGTTTTGTATTTTTGGATGTTTTATGTTCAGCATCAACCAACACTTGTTATCCTGGCCTATTCTTCTCTCCTTCATATTTCCATTGATCCCTCCTAGCCTTGATTTCATTACTCGTAGATCTAGATATGATTGTTTGAAGTTGGCATGGCCAATTCCCCCCCNTGTGGGTGTCTATTTTCCACGTTTTATGATGTCTTATATCAATGTTTAATCTTGGATGCATATACCACTATTTTCGTCTATATGATACCTTTCCAACGAGGTATCACGAGCCTCATTCCGACACTTGTAGCAAAAGTTATGGTTGTTTAAAAAATTGCCACTCATTAGCTATTTATTGAGCCTGTGGGTTAATCTGGACCATTGATTTTTGAACTTCCAAAAAGAAGAATCCCACCTGCATAAAAGATCAACACTCAGTAATGAAATGGCCTGGCCCCTATGGTCCATAATTGGAAAAGAACCTGAGCAACATGGGGCCTACAACTTGTAGCATGATTTTTCCCAATTTTCCCTGTTTTAAAAACAAATTATGAAAATAATTAAAAATGAAATATAATACAACAAAAATAAATAGAAAAACAATTTACATTGTTTACAAAGTTAAAAACAAAATCTACCCTTAATTAATAATAAAAAAATTTGTAAAAATTAACCTCTGGATTTGAACCTATGACATCCGAGAAAAAAACTAACATTTTTAACCATTAAACCATTTCATATTCCTTATTTTATTTACTCTTCAAAAAACTATTTAACCAAAAAAAATTTAAAAACAAAATTAAATAAAAAATAAAATTAAAAACAAACAAATAAATAAAATTAATAAAACAAAAAATAACAAAAAAGAATAAAAAATAATTAATATAATACAAACCCCCTTGGTCGTCGGGATTTTCCCCGATGAGTTTTCGTGATGATCACTAGCTCCAGGAAAAAAGTTATTCTCAAATTTATAAAAAGTATAAATTTTTTTACAGCGACAGCCAAAGATAAGCCCTATGGTCAAATACGACACTGTTCAGCAGGTCGAAACCGGCCACTAAAACAATGACACACATTACCATTTCACATTGAATCGACAGACAAGCGAAAAAGATTTGGTCTTGTATCCGGCCAAAGCAACGAGGCAGACGATCAACACACTGACCGTGTGATCAGCACACTGTGAATGATCAAATATAGGCTTTGTATCACGAAAATAGCTTAAAGCGGGCACTGTGTAACATATCAGCGCTGTGACGAATGTTGCAACTGAATATACACAGAAAGTATGAGAGCTGTGAAGACCCACTGTCATTGTCAAAAACGATTGAGGAAGATCCAGCCCGGATGGCAGCCGATCAATACACAGATTGTAGTTTGGCACACCGACTTTATGAAAAAAAGGGAGAAAAACTCAGGCCTGTAGCAAGCATGCTAACACCAGTAGGCTGGAGTAAGACAGAATTATTCAAAAAGGTTGTATGTGGATATAAAACTATCTTTCCCAGCATCACAATGATAAATATAAAGCCTTCCAACCTCTGCTTCGAGAGCCCTCTTGGAGAGTGAGTCAGCCCCTGTGTTAAAAGATCTGTAGATGTGATGGAATTTGATGTCTGTGAATGAGGAGGAGAGCTCCCTCGCTCTTTGCATCCAACCTTCAATGTGAATAGAATGGAGATTGCATCTGAAATTGATCCAGTCAATTATGATCCTTGAATCACCTAAAACCAGAAGGTGATTTAAAGCCCACCAAGAAGCGAGGGAGAGAGAAGTCCAAAGGCCCAACAGCTCTTCTTTGGTGTTCGATCCGGCCCCGCAATTTAGGAACCATTTGGTGATTCTCGAGGGGTGAGACTTGAAGGTACCCCCCACCCCACAACAGAGGCCGCTTGAGTGAGCTGCCCCATCAAAGCAGACAATAGTGGTTCCTTCAGCAGCCGAAAAGTCCCTCTCTTTGGGAAGGTTGAATGTGGTAGAATCCTGCTGAAAATGAAAGGAGGAAAGGATGCGATGGAGAACCGCTAGCAGGGAGGGAGACCGTCCCTCAAAAATCACCAGATTACGCTCCTTCCAAATTTGCCAGCAAATGTGAGCCACCAGGGGGTGGGGAGCCGATGAAACCGAGATCCAAGATAAGAAGCAGTCGGTAAAGGAGCTGCCTTTCCAGACTGTGGTGTGGGAGAAATGTTGTGATAGATGATACCAGATATTTGTAGTGAAAGCACAGTGTACGAAAAGATGGTGTATATCTTCAGCAGCAGCATTACAAAGGGCACAACGGCTGGGCCCATGCCAGCCCCTCTTATGGAGTACCTCCCAAGTGAGGATTTTTCCTTTAACGCACAGCCAAAAGAAGAGTTGGATCTTCAAAGGAATAGACCACTTCCATACTGATAAGAGCCCCGGGGGAATGGCAACCTTATCAAGAGGGTGGAGTAGGGCCGCATAGACATTTTTAACCATTAAAATACCCAAGGAATCGCCTCCAGCCCAAATGAGGGAATCCGGCCCTCCATTTAAGGCAATGCCAGCCGACTTGAGAGCGCTAGTGTAGGCATCCCACTCAATCGCCAACAGACCACTCAGTAGTAAACCAGCACTGTGATACCAAAGATCTGGGTGGGGGAAAGTGTGGGCAGCCACTTTTTCCTGGGACAGGTGTTCCAGATTAAGAAGTGTAAGCCGTGCTCGGAGTGCTGGGGAGAGGATCGATCGACTGTCCAAGCCGATAATTTTGTCTTTTCCAAGAAGAATTTCTCCTCCAGATCCGGGCAACCAGCGGAGCCAATGTAAGATGATAGGAGAAGCGGAAATCAGGCCTCTCCAGATGGGTGAAGCCCATCTTTGTTTATGAGACGGTTGACGCAGCCACTGAATGAGAGGGCGGGAGGCGAGATACTTGTCAACTATGACCCTGTGCCAGATACTATCATGGGTGACTGCTCTCCAATAAGAGCAAGCCAGGAGAGCAGTGTTGAAAAGGGGGAGGTCCTTGAGTCCCCATCCCCCCTCCTTCCGGGGCCTGGAAAGGGACTGCCAGCTGCACAGGTGTAAGTGGTGCTTGCCAGGCAAATCGTTCCATAGGAATTTGAAAGTGAGCCTACGCAACAGTTTTAAAACCTTATTTGGTAACCGTTCAAGCATCATCCAATAGACAGCTAGACCTTCCAGCACCGATTTGACTAGAATAAGACGGCCACCCAAGGAGAGCCACTTGTTACCCCAGAAACCAATTCTCCTTTCAAATAGGGCCACAAGCCAGCTCCAGTCAGCAGTAGTAGATGCTCCCGGTTTCAGCCGATAGCCCAAATATTTAAAACCCTCAGTTAGTTCGAAAAAAGTGAAGGGTATGGACCCTTTGAAAAGCAAAAGCTCTGCCTCCGATAGACCCCAATAATGAACAGTGGTTTTTTGGGCATTTATGGATAGGCCTGTGATAGTGCAGAATAGATAAAGTGCATCCATGATAACTAGCCAATCGAGAAGCTGCGCTGAAGACATTAGGAGAATGTCGTCTACGAAAAGTAGATGTAGAATGTTGTTGAGTCTGGAAACCTTTACACCAAGAATATTGTGATCTGTGCAGAATTTTTTGAGGATAATGCTGAGACTCTCCATAACTAAGATGAACAGGTATGGGGAAAGAGGGCATCCTTGACGGAGCCCTCTCTCACCTTGGAAGAAACTAGAGGCCTCCCCATTGATTATCACAGCAAACTGTGCGCTAGTAACACAGGATAGGATCCAATCTGTCACCTTGTCTCCAAGACCAACCGAGAGTAGAACAAGCCGCAGGTAGCCCCAATCAATGTTGTCAAATGCCTGTTTAAGATCTAATTTCATAATTAAGGCCTTTAAATTCTTCTATTTGATGGAGTGGATGCACTCATGAGAAACTCCGATGGCGTCTTGAATTCTTCTACCTTTTAGAAAGCCAAGTTGTTCAGCTGATAGAGAATTTGCCAGAAAAGGCTTCAATCGGTTGGAGATCACTTTAGACACCAGTTTATAGATGAGGTTACATAATGAAATGGGTCTGTATTCGCTGAAGGAGAAAGGATTATTTTCTTTGGGAATCAGTACCAGAAATGTGGAATTAATACTTTTGATGATCTTACCAGTGGTACGAGTGTCCTCCACCATTTGGAGGAGATCTGGTCCAACAAGTTCAAAAAAGTGTGAAAAAAACTCCGTCGTCCAGCCATCGGGCCCTAGGCTTCTCTCTTTTTTAAACTGAGTCAATATAGCTTTGATTTCATGTAGGGTTACAGGTTTATAAAGATCTGTAGCTTCTGTTGGTGACACCAGTTTCGGGTAAAGACAAGCAATTTCCAGTTGATCGGTAAGATTAAGATAGCAGTTTGCTTGATACAGATGTTTGAAGTGTTTGACTGCCTCTTCTTTGATTGCTGCTTGCCCTCGGAGAACCTCCTCCCTGTCATTTTGAATGGACCAGATGATCTTCTTGTGCCTGTTGAAACTAGCTAAATTATGAAAAAATTTAGTATTAGAATCGCCCCAATTGAGCCACGTTGCTCGACTACGGAGCCGCCAGCATTTTTCCTCTTCACTAAGGATATAGTCTCTGTCGCTTTCAAGTAATTTAAGTGTTGCCGAGTCATCCGCTGATAGGACAGATGTAGATGAGAGAGCAATGAAAAGTTTGATCTCAGATTCCAGGTGTACCAGACGGGCCGCTTCCAATTCCTTTTTGCAATGTTGCCAAGATTTAGTACGCTCCTTAAGCAACTTGAGCTTCCAGACCAAACGCCGCTGTGGATTTGGTTCAGATTGAAAACACGGATCTGTCCATACAGCACTGACCAGGTCGGCATAATCAGTTCAACACTACACAGGGTTCACAACAAGTATTAAAAGAATATTAAAAGGAGTGCACACATTTCAAGGGTGAGTTAAATAATATTTTAATAAAAATTGAAACATGTCGTCGTCAAGGTTCTCAGTGAGTTGTAAGAGGGTGTGATAAAGGATAATTCTGATGAAAATGTCCGCTTTAACAATGTTATGATATATTTCCCTCACATATGTATACTTCCCACGTACATTTTTCAATATATACATTAAATCAATCCCTCATTGCATATTTTTCAATTATTGTTATTACCTTAATATTCCCATGAAACATTAACATATTATGCATTACAAGTTAAATCATTTCCAATAATCCATATAATATAGGAAATCTCTATTTTCTAGGAAATCTCTATATTATAGGGAGGCCTAGAAAATAGGACCTTGGGAATACGTTTCTAGGAAATCCCTATATTATAGGGAGCG
Source organism: Picea engelmannii (assembly GCA_009831015.1). Lineage (NCBI taxonomy): Eukaryota > Viridiplantae > Streptophyta > Pinopsida > Pinales > Pinaceae > Picea > Picea engelmannii. Next base: position 421,071 of record ML786671.1, read on the forward strand.
TAGAAAATAGGACCTTGGGAATACGTTTAGGTGGGAAAGGGGAAAATAATAAGGGTAAACTATATACAACTTAGGTTTTTCTAAAAAAAAAAAAATAGAAAGTGAAAATAAAAAACCTAGAAATTAAATTAAAATTAGAAATTTGATTTGTTATATATGTGTGTGTTAACTAGGTTAGTTTATCAAAGATGTATAGTTAATAAAAATAATTAAAATTACAATAAAAATACATTTAAATAAAATACATAAAATATAAATATTTACAAAATAATAAAATATAAATATTTACAAAATAATAAAATAAAATATTTATAAAAATTATTTACAAAAATTAATTAATTATATATATATATATATATATATACAAAAATAAAATAAAATACATATAAAAATATTTTCACATAAATAAATAAAATAAAACTAAAAAAGATAAATACAAATTAGGGAAAAGTAGGACCAAAATTAAGTAAGTTGAGGTTCCATGCTTCTAGGTTCGTATGGGAGATACTCCAACATAATGTTAGTCATCATATCTATCGCAAGAGAGATATATTTCATTTGTCAAAGTGGGGTCGTCGTCGAAAATGGCGATCTTTGGAGTGGGAGTAAGGTTGGAAGGAGCGTCAACGACAAGGGAGTACCAAAGTTAACTATAGTCATTGATCGGGCGAGCGCAATAACTCAACCATTTGTTGGAGGGTCATTGGAGCGCGGTGTGGGTCAGAAGGGGGTGGACTCCGATAGTAGGTACTCTGAGGGATAATCTAGGCCATTGGTCATAGGGCAGATGTGAAGAAATGACAATTGTCGATCTGTCAGCTGAGGAAGTGCAGGGGATTTAACCGTCGATCAACTTTGTGACATCAATAAGATCAAGTCTAGTGGTCTCATATTCCTAAGAGGCATTGGATTTGTGGGGAGGTTTCATCGTCAGAGGATAGGATTAGAGTGCTCGAGAGCTAGGAGTGATGGAGTCCTGACGACAAAAATGCATGGGGCATCGTCGTCGGCAAATTGGTTGGGAAAAAGGGAAGCGGATCATGGGCGAATTATGATAATGATGAGGAAGGTGGTGGGTACAACATTAGTGATGCCAACCCCACATTGGATGGTAGAGGAGAGAGGGAGCCACATGGATGCCATGTAGCAGGGTGGTGGAGAAGGTGACATTTGGCTAAGGAAACTTTGGGAGGCCATAAATCTTGATTCAAAATTCAGATTTAAGTATGGTTACAATCCTTGGAAGGATCTCGATGAGAAGAATCTAACCATGAGGTTTAGTTAGAGAAAATAATATAGGAAAAGAGAGGGAAATCTAAATAAATAAATGGAAGGCTAAAAGGGGAAGAAGATCAAAGAATTCCCCCACGTGCATCTCAACACTAGAGCAATCATGAAGAAATGATATCATGCTAACCTATTCCTGCAACCATAGAAGGAGATGAAATTAGTTATGCGATTACGAGGACATTTTCCAATATATCAAAAACATTGTATTTCCTTTCCTTTAAGTAAACTCATGGATAAGTCTAGATTTTGGAGAACATGAAGAGGAGAGGTTTATGGAAGGAAATCATCTATGATCTGGATTAATTAACTATCATGATAGATCCATGCATCTATCTCCAACACATAGAAAGGATTAGTGACCTTATGAATCAAGATAATAGTTTTCCAATATATAAGAGTATAAAGATGAATATGTTAGGCACCATATGCTAGCGAACTTTGAATAAGTCATCCAGGAAAATCATTAACAACCTACATGAATGACTGTGGACTTTCCAATCGATTCTATTAACAACTCTCACCAAAGAAACCTAAAATAAATAATGTACTAGATCATCAAACCTTACAGCCATATAAAATCATTAAACACTTTGAAACTTGTATAAGGTAGGAAGACAATGTGTCAACCACTCATACAAATGTTAATGAAACATCATAGGTAAACTAAGAATCATGAAGACATTTGAAATCATAAGATCAAAAGAGATAATAAACCTCCATCAAAACAATCATCAATTTGACTCCACTAATTTGTCTCAATTTGATGGTTTCTTAAAGTATGAGTCCAGGGAGCCTTTCCAAGATAACGAGGCACTTCGATATACACTGATGGTTATGCCATGCCCTCACTCTTTTGGTCTGTATTTGAGGATAAACAATTTTACTAACACAAATATGAATTCTATTGTAATATCCCCAAGGACGAGCCCTAGTTGTATTTATGAATTGTAAACATGTTTTGTAGGTTGGTGAGTCGATCAATTATAAGATGGTAAGATTATATGTTATTAGGCTGGATAGACTAGGTGTTAAAGGCCATGAGCCTGTTTTTGTACATGTAACTATTCATATCAGTAATATAAAATATCGTTGTGTGTAGACCGACCACGAAGAAAGAGTGATGGGGGACTAAGATTCAACTAGGATGGGTAAGGGAGAGGGCAATGAGAGGTTGGAAAGAGGGGCTAAGCTTAAGAGCTTAAGTCCAAGAGAATAATAATTTATTATTATTCCAAAAGCTGATTAGAAGGATATGTTTTTATCCTAAGTTATTTTGGGAGGATGGGTGACTTCCAAATGGAAAGGAACGTGCTTCATGGGCGACATGTGTTGGCTCAGGCACATGCAATTTAAGATGAAAATTCGTCTTGTTGGGGGGTTCGCTTCCCATTCTCCGATCATTTCCTAATTTGTTTGGCCCCAGTCTTCGACTTCTACATCTTCTCTCACCTCTGAAACCGCTAACTAGGGAAGCCGACCTGTGTTTTCCTGTGAAGCCCAACATATATGCACTTGCCAAAACTGAGTCGTGATCTGCCTTACCAAATTTTTGGTTGTTGCCATTCCATGAGATATATTGAACCTTTGTTGTTGTCCTCACCTCGTTGGAACTGAGTTGAAGATTGGTTGAAAAGGAAGGTTGTCAAGCCCGTGAGAATCTCTCTCCAAGTGAGAGAGTTTGCTGGAAAGTGATTTTCTCCTAGAGAGAGTCCAACACCATCTATTGAGCTCTAAGAATTCTTGATCCGACCTGTTGCCGAGACCCTGAAAGGGAAGTGAAGTATTCGATGGGCTGTGGAGCAGTGAAGGTGCATATTCCTGGGGTGGAACATGCATGTGGGGAATGAGAGTCTGTGAGTAGTGGGCGTAAGAAGGCTCCTAGAGAGAATCCTTCCAGTTGCACTGTGCAATTTCTTATAACCTTAGCCTATTTTATGATTCCTTTGCCCTAGGTGGAGCTTAGTCCCAGCTCGGGGGTGACCCACTGCTGAGTGTAATGAGCAACGTGGTCTAAGGCCGGGAGTTTCATGGAAGGTTTGCATGCAGTTGGTGGTTTTACTCCAGTTAAAAGATAAGTATCATTTATGTGCTTAATTATGTATGTTATGCATGTCTGTGATTCTTGAAATTTTATCATGTGTTTCGTTGCATGTAGGAATTACTATCAATTACATTTGAGTATGTATGGTAGCAATAACTTTGTTCTATTTGTTTTGAATTCATTAGAGATGCATGTTATACATACATGTATGTTCCTCAATGGCGTTGCCTGGCCTGTTGGTGGATGGGGATGTTACAAATTGGTATCATAGCTAGTTGAGCTAAGTGAAGTGTCAGAGTAGTGGAATTGCTTGACTTGTTGGTGGTTGGGGACATTACAAATTGGTATCAGAGCCATGGTTTCGACATGGAGCTTGGATGGGCCATGTTAGTGGTTAACGAGACAAAATTTTAAGAGTGAATTGTTGTCGAAAGGGAAAAAATTCGAGGTTCAGAGCGTCCATGGGTGCAAGGAGTGCGTCGACAAAGTCTTTGACTCCAAAATCTCGAGAGAAATAGCTTGAGTTTTATCTTAAAGGGATGCGAAGATCTGTTTCAAGGAGTGCACAGATATGAAAGTCGACTAAGTGTCGAAGAAACCCTCTAAGGAGAAAGGGGTTCAAGAAACGAAGCTTAGGAGGAGGAGCGACAAAAGTCATTAGATCTATTGTTGGAAGGAGTCTAGACCATTAGATCCGTGTCCAGGAAAGCAAAGGAGAGAAATGAGGAGGAAAAAAATCCCAAGCCGTCAGATCTGAGCACAAAGGTTCGACATTCGTCTAATTTGGGTTGACAGGTGGCACAAGATCCACAACTTCGGAGCGAGAGCACTTTGGAAGTTATGTGATTGAGGAGAAAGCGAAATAGCCGAAGTAGATCATGGTCATTGGTCGCCAGAGGGGTACATGTCAATAGATATGAGACATTGGGGAAAGTCACTTTGGAGGATTTCAAGTGTGGAGTTTGAAACTCCTGAAGATTGAAGTGTCAAAGTCACTCATAGTCGTTGATCGTGAAGGAGAACATGCGTCAGTAGATTGTAAACTCTAGGGTAGGAAAAAGCAAGCATAGAGGAGTTGAAACACCTGAAGCCCAAAGAGCTGAAGTGGTGATTCATGATGACATCACCTAGAGGTGACATAGACCTATCCTATACTTGCCACGTTCCCCCACTTAGAATGTTGACAATTGTATTATGTGGGCCTTGAGGTTGAATAACATAGTTAAAGGTCGGCGGGCCCACACTGGCATTGATCACAATACATCCAGATCGATGGCCAGGGGGAATTGCGGGGACCCAAATTGCATAGGAATTAATTTCTCAGGGTGGTCCCACAATCCAAACTACGGTTTTCTCGGCGGGGTTATGTGTCAGCGTTAGAGGAATTTCATGATGAAAGGCGGGTTAATCCAAACCGCGGATGCATGCCCCCATAATTTGAAAGGCATTAAGTGATGTGACTATTCAGTATCTTAGTACAAGTACGAAAACCGTGGGTCTTAGTGGACACGTGGCACCAGTTTTGAAGTCCGAAGACTTGACACTCCGAAAGAATGGTTCATAAGGTAATGAAAGGAAGAACTTTCAAAAGTTCCATAATGCCAAGGTGACGAGACATAATAACTTCACCAAAGGGACATGGAAGTGTTCAGATATTAACGGTTCGGGGCATTGGGGATGTGCGGATGTAAAATCCTTCGAAGTCCCGAATATTTGAAGCTCTGAAGTCCCAGAGCTCAGATGCCTGAAGTTCCACAATGGGTGTTATCCATTAGATGTTGGGTAGTCGTGGATTGTTGATCCACCCTACTTTGTGAGTTTTTTAATTCAAAACTCCGAGAGATTTGTTGTGATGTTCTTTGAAAACTTTTGAAGCTAGAGGCTTGAAGTCCCAAATAAGCAAATATCGATCTAGCACTTGGCCACGACCGTGCTCACATGGTTTGGGGGCTAAGAGGAAGGGGATAGTGCCTGAAAATTATTGCAGAATAGAGTAGAACTTAGAAATAAAAGTTCTACAAGGATTCTTGATTGATAAAAAATCGCAGAAAATGGAATCTGAAAGTTTTCTTTGAATCAGATTGGTTTATGAATACTGTGGAATTTGTTAAGGACTGATGGCCTAAAAATTTTTGGTTGACTTCATATTGTGTGCAGAGAAAACGATTGTCAAAACCAAACTGAAATGGAGGAGGCACAAAATGCTTCTAGTTCAGAGAATGAAGCTAGAGGAATGGATGTCCATTTGGGATTTGAAGGGTCAAACTCCAATGGACATGGAGAAGAGATAAATAAGGAGGGAAACATGATGAAAATCATTGAAAGATTGCAGAAATATGTCCAGACTCACTGAGCAGATAATAGGAAGCTCATGAAAGCCAGGGATCAATAGGGAGAATTCAACATAAAGTTGATACGGATTCTGGAAAGGATAGAAAATAAATTGGATAAGGGGAGTGAATCTAGTAAATCATGAAGTCACGGGTTTACTGATGAGAAGAGGAAATCAAGGAGTGTTGGCAGACACCATCATCACTCCCAAGAGCACTCCAAGAGGAGATAAAACAGTAGTTCAAGCCCATCTCCTATCAGAAAGCATAAGAGATCTGGAGTGGATGAACTGAAGGGTGAAATGAACAAGATTAAACCTCTTACGTTTGATGGAGAGCACGAGAATGAGGAATATGTCGAGACATAGCTTCTTGGCATGAGGAAATATTTCCAACTTCAGAATTATTCCTCTCATGCAGAAGGAAGAATTGCAATGTATCAACTGAAAGGAAAGGCATCCATGTGGTGGGATCAACTTGTGCAGGTGCGACACATTAAAGAGAAAAATGTTACTTGGAAGGAATTCAAGAATTATTTCGAAAAGAAATACTTGACTAAGAGATACTATGAAAAAAAGATGAAAGAGTTCTTTGAACTCAAGATGGGTAGTATGTCCATTGATGAATATGAGCAGAGGTTTTTGGAATTGATAAAGTATGTCCCTTTCATCAAATATGAGACTGTCAAAATTCAAAGGTATCTGAGTGGACTTCCACCTTCCATCGATGAAAAGATCCAGTATGATGATCCTAAAACTATAGAAGAAACTATAAGGAGAGAAAAATGATTATATGAGAAGCAAAGAGAAAATTCCACTTTCTAGAAGGCTTGGGATGACAAGAAGAAGTTCAAGAAAGAGCAGAGGTAGAAGGGAAACAAACCTCCCTTTTTCATAAATAGTCCTCAAGGATATCCATCTTTTAGAGAGCAGAGAATGGTTGAAGTAGGGGGACAAACGACAAGGCAGACACTCATTCAATGTTGGGGCTGTCAGGGAAACTACAAGTACAAATATTGTCCCCACAAAAATGGAAAAGTGAGAGTTGTCCACAATGTTCAACATGCAGAAATAGTGGAGGACATGGGCAATAGAATACCAAGGATCTATGCAGCTCTGGACAACAAGCAAGTTGAATTTCAATCATGCATGATTGAAATTAAAGGTATGATCAATAACCATACCTTTACTATTTTAATTGATTCAGGGGCTAGTCATAGTTATATAGATCCTAGAATGGTGGAAAGTTTGCATTTTCCAAGAAGAAAGCATGGAAAATCTTGGTTAGTGCAATTGGCTATAGGAGTCAAGAGAAAGGTTGTTGAGTTGGTTAAGTCTTTTCCAGTGAACATGAATGGACTAAGCACAAGGGATGAATTGAACATCTTACCTTTAGGTTCCTATGACTGTCTAATTGGGATGGATTGGTTGGAATGGCACAATGACATATTAGACTATCGTAACAAGGCATTCACTTGCCTGGATGAGGAAGGAAACCCAAGGAAAGTGCAGGGAATCCCAAGGAAAATGCAGGGAATCCCAAGGGAAGTTAGTGTCAGTGAAATATCAGCAACGCAACTGAAGAAGTGTTACAGGAAGGGCTGCCAAATATTTGCAACCCATATGGAAGAAGCACCTAAGGATAAGGTGTCAAATATTGAATACCATGTAGTATTAAAGGATTTCGAAGATGCATTCCAGGTGGTACCTGGACTACCCCCAAAGAGAGATATTTATTTCTCTATAAACCTGATGCCTAGAGCAACGCCAATGTCAAAAAATCCTTATAGAATGAGTACACCAGAGTTGAAAGAACTGCAATTGCAGCTTGAATAACTTATGAAGAAGGGGTATATAGGCCCAAGTGTGTCACCTTGGGGTGCCTCGGTCCTATTCATGAAGAAGAAATACAAAAAAATAAGATTGTGCATCGATTTCAGACAGTTGAACAAAGTGAATATTAAGAACAAGTATCCATTGCCAAGGATCGATGATCTCTTTGATCAGTTGAAGGATGCTAAGATATTTTCAAAAACAGATCTCAGGTCAGGGTACCACCAGGTAAGGATAAAGGATGAAGACATCAACAATACCTCCTTCAGAACAAAGTATGGTCATTATGAATTCACAGTGGTGCCATTTGGGTTATTAAATGCACCTGTTGTTTTCATGTGCCTATTGAATGGTGTATTCAAATAATGTCTAAACAAGTTCGTCGTACTCTTTTTGGATGACATCCTAGTGTATTCCAAGTCAAAGGAAGAGCATGAACATCATCTGAAGATGGTGTTGCAGGTTCGAAGAGAGCACCAAATGTATGCCAAATTGAGCAAGTGATCATTTTATCAAAAGTAGATCCATTACTTGGGGCATATCATTTCAAAGGATGGGATAGCAATGGATCCTAAGAAGATAGAAGCCATTAGAGAATGGTCAAAGCCGAAGAATGTGACAAAAGTTAGATCCTTTATGGGTCTAGCTGGCTATTACAAAGGGTTCATTGCAGGGTTCTCAAGGATAACTCACCCCATCACTTCCTTGCAAAGGAAGGAAAAGAAATTTCAATGGATAGAAGAATGTGAGAGAAGCTTAAAACAATTGAAGCATTTGTTAACCAATGCTCCAATCTTGAGGATTGCAGATTCGAATGGAGATTTTGTAGTGTGTACAAATGCATGCAAGGAAGGACTAGGATGATTCCTCAGTCAGACTAGGTTTGTAATATGTTATGAATGCAGAAAGCTAAAGGATCATGAAAAGAACTATGCAACTCATGATTTTGAGTTGGCAGCCATAGTGCACGCCCTGAAGAAATGGATGCACTACTTCATGGGAAGGAGGTTTGAACTGAGGATATACCATAACGATCTGAAGTATTTGTTTGATCATCCAACCTGGAATGCTAGACAGAGTAGATGGTTGGAATTATTTTGTGAGTATGACTTTGATATCAAGAATATCAAAGGAAAGGAGAACAAAGTGGTTGATGCACTCAGCAAGAGAGTGCATGAACTACATGCTACAACCATTAGCATGTATCGAACTGATATTAAAGGGAAATTTTCAGATGCTGCAAATGAAGATTTGCAGACATGGAATTGGTGGCAAACCTACAACAAGGTAGGATGCTACAGAAAGTGGAAGATTATAAATTGGAAGCTAAAGGAACACTCCTGTACAAAAAAAGAATCTATGTACCTAATTGCTAGGAATTGAGAATTATGATCTTGAAAGAAATGCATAATGTGTCTTATGTTGGGCACCCTGGATATCAAAAAACAATGGAAGAAGTCAAGAGCCATTACTTTTGGCCAGACATGAAGAAGGAAAATGCAGAATAAATCATCAGATGTATGGAGTGTTAGAAGGTCAAAGCTGAACATAGGCACTCAACAAGGTTGCTACAGCCTTTACCCATTCCCGAGTGGAAGTGGGAAGTGGTGACAATGGATTTCATCACAGGATTGTCCAGAACTAGAAAGCAACATGATTCCATCATGGTGGTTGTGGATAAGCTTAGGAAAGCTCCCCATTTTATTCCATTGAAAACTACAAACAAGGCAGCTAATGTTGTTGATGTATATATGAAGGAAGTAACACGATTGCACGGTATTCCCAAGAAAATTGTGTCTAACAGAGACCCGAAATACCTCAAAATTTTGGAAGGGGTTATTCAAAGGATTCAGAAAAAATCTGAACTTCAACACTACTTATCATCCTGATTCTGATGGGAAAACATAGAGGGTTAACCAAGTGATAGAATATATGCTAAGGATGTATGCGATGGACAAACTATCTAAATGGGAAGAATACCTACACTTGGTAGAATTTGCCTACAACAATGGGTATCAAGCATCACTGAAGATGAGCCCGTTTGAAGAACTTTATGGAAGAAAGTGAAACACACCGGTAAGATGGGATAACCCAACTGATAGGGCAGTGGTTGGGCCATAGTTTCTCAAGGAAATGGAAGAACAAATGATGAATATTAGGCATAATTTGAAGGCTTCCCAAGACAAGAAAAAAAATTATGCGGATAAGAACAGAATCCACAGGGAGTTTAAAGTGGGTGATCATGTTTTCTTGAAAGTGAAAGCCAACATAAGTTCCTTGAAGCTAGGAAACTGTTCCAAGTTGGTAGCCAGATATTGTGGGCCATTTGAAATCCTATAAAGTATTGGACTAGTTGCATATATGCTTGCATTGCTTGTATCCATGACTGTAAATAATGTGTTTTATATTTCAGTACTTAAGAAATATATACCTGATGCTAATCATGTAATTGATTGGAATGTGATTCAGGTGGAGCAAGAAGGTGTCTTGCAGGTGCATCTAGTGTGCATATTGGACCGGAAGAGAAAACAAATATGGAATCGATCCATATGGCTTGTAAAGGTCCAGTGGACTTGGTACAGTCTCAAGGAGATGACATGGGAGCATGAGGATGCTATGTGGGCAGAATACCCACATCTTTTTGAAGATCTTGAAAATCTTGTTGATGTTGTGTAAATAAGTTGCATCGAGGACAGTGCAAAAATAAGGGGAGGGGATTGTAATATCCCCAAGGACGGTCCTCAGTTGTATTTATGAATTGTAAACATGTTTTGTAGGATGGTGAGATGAGAAATTATAAGATGGTAATCTTATGTGTTATTAGGCCGTATAGCCTAGATGTTAAAGGCTAGGAGCCTGTCTTTGTACATGTAACTATTCATATTAGTAATATAAAAACATTGTTGCTTGTAGACCAAACACGAAGAAAGAGTGATGGGGGACTAAGCTTCCACTAGGATGGGTAAGGGAGAGGGGGTTGAGAGGTTGGAAAGAGGGGCTAAGCTTAAGAGCTTAAGTCCAAGAGAATAACAATTTATTATTATTCCAAAAACTGATTAGAAGGATATGTTTTTATCCTAAGTTATTTTAGGAGGACGGGTGACTTCCAAATGGAAAGGAACGTGCTTCATGGGCGACATGTCTCAGATCAGGCACATGTAATATAAGCTGGAAATTCATCTTGTTGGGGAGTTTGCTTCCCATTCTCCAATCCTCGCCTAACTTGTTTGGCCTCAGTCGTCGACCTCTGCATCTTCTCGCACCTATGAAACTGTTAATTGGGGAAGCCAACCTGTGTTTTCTTGTGAAGCCCAACATATCTTCACTTGCCAAAACTGAGTCGTACTATGCCTTACCAAATTTTTGGTTGTTGCCATTCCCTGATCTATATTGAACCTTTGTTGTTGTCCTCACCTCGTTGGAATTGAGTTGAAGATTGGTTGAAGAGGCGGGTTGTCAGACCCGTGGTTGAAGAGGTAGGTTGTCATGCCTGTGAGAAGCTCTCTCCAGGTGAAAGAGTTTGTTGGGAAGTGATTTTCTCCTAGAGAGAGTCCAACACCAGCTACGAAGCTTTGAGAATTCCTGATTCAACCTATTGTCGAGACCTTGAAAGGGAAGTGGAGCAGTCGATGGACTATGGAATAGTGAAGGTGCATATTCCCAGGGTGGAACATGCATGTGGGGAATGAGATTTCGTGAGTAGTGGGTGTAAGAAGGCTCCTGGAGAAAATCCTTCCAGTTACACTATGCAATTTCCTGTAACCTCAGCCTAGTCTAGGATTCCCTTGCCCTGGGTGGAGGTTGGTCCCAGCTTGGGGGTGACCTACTCTTGAGCGTAATGAGCAGCGTGGTCTAAGGCTAGGAGGTTCGTGGAAGGTCTTCACACAGTTGGTGGTTTTACTTCAGTTAAAAGATAAGTATCATTTATGTGCTTAATTGCGTATGTTATGCATGTATGTGATTCTTGAAATGTTATCATGTGTTCCATTGCATGTAGGAATTACTGTCAATTCCATTTTAGTATGTATGGTAGCAGTAACTCTGTGTTATTTTTTTTTAATTCATTAGAAATGCATGTTATACATATATGTATGTTCCTCAATGGAGTTGCCTAGCCTGTTGGTGGTTGGGGACGTTACAAATTGGTATTAGAGCTAGTTTAGCTAAGTGAAGTGTCAGAGTAGTGGCGTTGCCCGGCCTATTGGTGGCTGGGGGCGTTACATCTATGCGCAGTTCTCATTCAGTATGCTACTTTCCATCAAACCCCTTCCTTCAATTATACAATAGAAGTGCAATGTTTTATGATAGAATTGAAGCATGGTTGGAAATATCTTACTTGAGTCGATTCCCCATGAATTGTCACAATGACATTTTTTGTATGGAAAATAGAGTTTTTGATGTTTTAATTCTTCCTACTCTTAGTCGATTCTTATTCCAAGCTATGTCACTAATTTTTTATCTTGAACATATGTATGCGGGATTAGGATTACAAGGATGGCTACATTGGCATTATGACTTTACATAGTTCACTTTTCATCCATTTGTACCGTAGGATAGGAGTAGGGTAGAATAGACTAGTGTCTTTCCTTTGCATAGTTTTTTTATTTTTTAAATAGTTTTATGTTTTCATTCTCTTTTTATTACCATTGGCTGATCAATAAATCAATTCTTAGTAGAGGTGGAAATAAATACAATTCTTGCACTTTAATTTTTCCTTTATTGGATTTTTCACTTTAATTTTGATGTGGGGAAAATTTACTTCATTTCATTCTCAATTTTTTCTATGTGTTGAGTAACTTTCAAATCACTGATTTTTATGCATGGTCACTATGTCAAATCTCTTTGAAGCATTTTTCCATTTCACAAGTGGGATATCTTAAATTGGATTACCATTCCACCCCTATTGAGGTGAGAATTAACACTTATGGTTCCATACTCATACAACTCTCACTTAGAATATTTTGGCTTGATTGAGATACTTTTTATAGTGTTTATCATAGTGAATAGAAATATTGAAAATTAAATTCAGACCATCTGAAATCAAGTCCACTCCAACTCCTCGTAATTTCCTTGGACAAATATTTTATCATGGTTTTAGATTTATTCAAGCAGTTTTGTTTCCCATTGCCTCTTCTCTAGGAACAGACTGCATATATCTTATGCTTTGTTTGATTAGTTTTTAAGGATGATTTTCATCCATTATCTTGCATATCTCTTCACACAAGCTTCCTCTCATACACAACAACAAGAGATATTCATTTACTCTGTCTAGATATATTTTTGACAATTCTAGACAACATGGTTATTTAAATCTTTGTGTTGATATATTTTTCAGAAATTTTCTAGAATCATTCTTTTTATTCCTCAACTCATTGGTCGACTAAGGTCTCAATCCTAGCACTGTCAATCATGAAAATTTCAGACCTGATATTTTCTTGAAGAGTATCTTTTCATCCCTTGGGTTTGCTGATTTTGGGTCACTCATTATGGTTACATTCTTGAGTAATATTATATTTTATCATGGATGAGAAATACAAACTTATCTCATGTTGAAACCATTCAAATGTTTGGGAGTTGTAAGTATCTTAATGGAATATATCAAGGCAACTTCTGAGATTCTAATTATGACTTTTCAACATTTGTTTTCATTTCATCTATGGTAATAATTTTCAAGGTGTGAATTCATTATGGGATATAACTCATTAATCTATTGGGCTCCACACTCTCCAACACTTCTTGAACCCAAAAATTAGTTTACTCATAATAAAAAAAGATGGGCATTGTTTGGGCAGTTTGGCATATCTTTTGTTTTGATCCCTCTTCTCTTTCATTTCATTTTCCTCTTATACTATGACATGTGAAGTTTGAGGAAGTAGAATTTATGGTTTCTCTACTTGGAACACTCTTGAGATATTGAGGCTATTAGTTTCATGGACTTTCCCATCACACCAAGATTATCACAAATTAGAAATCTGATCCTAATCACCTCATTCAATTTCTATTTCTAATTGCATCTTCATTTGAGTTGGGGAACTCAATCCATTCAGGCTGTGACATGAGATCAATTGGACCTTTCCATAATATCTTAGTTGCTCCATCTTCTTGATGATTTTGTCTTTCCTCTCACAAGGTTGGAGATGATTATGCTAATGTTCCACACCATCATCAATAATAATAAGAGGAAACACAATCTTTGGGGTGTAATGTTGATATCCTTTTAATCATATTTTTATGACTAAGGTTTGTTGATGGATTGATATTTTTAGAAGATAAATGCAATTGGAGTCTAATGGTCATATGTGTTTAATTTGATTGAATATGATTTCAGGAATAAGATATTGTGTCCAGAGATCCAAATATCACAACAAGCATGACACTTAAGTCTTTTGCCGAGGGGAATAATGAGAGAAAGCATGTAGTTCTCATCTCTTAGGAAGAAGGATGTGATAGTTGACTAAATGAACAATAGATGAATCATTGATGGAAATATTGACATTTTCATAAGTTTTATGACAACCAACTTAGTTTAAATTTACATTAAAGTTAGTATGCTTTGCTTAGGATTAGTTTAATTTTGATCTTCACTTTTTTTTAGTTTAATTTCATTCCAATAAGTCAATGATATAGAGGAAGAATTCTTCCTGAGTTGTCTAAGAGTTGATCACACCATTCTTTGTTGTTGTGTAGGTTGGTAAATGGCTTGTGCAATCAACAACTCAAGAGTTTTCTCTTGAAACGAAAACAACTTAGGGAAGTGTTAATATATATTGGCTACTTAATATTCCTTTGCGAAATATTTTGATTGATAAACTAAAATTGTCACTAACTCAATAACTGATTATAAATATACTCTCATTCATTTATTGTCATATTGTTATTGTTTGTAGTCATTTTAATGATTATTTTGATAACCTCCATAGTTGTAATATCTCTTTTCATTATCAGAATGGATCTTTGGTATTAATGATTATCTTTTATGGCAAAGAGAAAATGGTGCTTTGGTGAGAAATGTAATTTCTATTATTGGAAAATTCAAAGTTTTCAAAATTGCAAAGGAATTGCTTATGTCAAGAAATCTTGAGAGTATATGGGTTTATGAAATATTTCATGAAATTGGTTTTTGAAAATCTGTTTTGATTGAGTATTACATTAACCCATGTTTCTTGATTCCTGAAAACTTGTTTTTTTGGACTGAATGAAAGAACTTGTACGCAATAGTTGATTATATAATTGTGCTGTAAATATTTCCACTAGATCATCAATTCTTGTGCTCTAGTTTGTTTTCATTTCAAATCATAAATTTTGGGAGTTTTTTTGGTTGGGTTTGATGTTGAATGCGTAACATTTCTTGACTGATTTTTTGTCCTTGGATTACGTTTCGAGATTCCACTTAAAACACTTTCTCTATTGTTGTCGCTAGATTTATTACTTGTTGCTAGGTTCTATTCTTATTTTTTTAGTCAGTTTTCACCCTTTTAAGGATTGACATTTTCGCTTCATATTTCTTTTAGTTTAATTTTATTTTTAATGAATTCACTTCTGATTTTAGCCTTGCTTTCTGGTTGTACAAATTCCTTCCATCTTTTGATTTGACTACTGGTATTTCCCTAAGCTAACTTGACTCTCAATCTTCCTTGAGGATTACTCATTAAATTTGTGTCAGGGGTTGCTCCAATTTTGGTCACATACTGAAGAAATTTTTTACAAGCCACAAGATACATGGGATACTCTATCTGAATGAAAATTTATGAAGTTCTCAACTATAATTATGGACTAATAATTGTGGTGGAACACATGCGCCTGTTGAGCGTACCATGATAATCCATAAGTATAGGAAAATATCTATCTATATTTTTCTTTGAGCTCCATTCACTTCACATTATTAAAATGACCCATACTATGTTGGTTTTTGGGGAGACATGTGGGTTAAACTAAATGCATAACATCTACTCAGCAAATCAAAGAAACTCTCATATCACCCTGCTTCCTTGACACCCTATGTGCATATGCATATCTATATTTAAAATCTAAAAGGGTGAACATATTTTAAAATAAACAAGGAAGTTGAAAGCATTATTAATAGTGTGGGAAGTACAAGTAAACTCGTCGAGGTTATGGATACCTGTTGGCAGTGGGACTATGCTTATATGGTACTGAAGAAACTTCGTCGAGGTTATGGACACTCGCTAGTAGTGAAGCAATAACGAGAAAAGAGAGACGAGGAACACACTTATGTAGATGTATGTTTGTTATAAAAGTGCAAACTCGTAGTCAAGCCAAAACCAATTTGAAGTGTACAACCAGTAAAAAAACTTATATCTTTATTTGGCTCTTTGAAAATGGTATGTTAGATTACAAGTACTAGAAATATTGGGTTATATATTTTAGAATTTTGGCATCATTGTGGTACGCATAATTATTAGAAAATTTTATGTAGTTTATTGAACTTATCTTTAAAACCCAGATTTGAAGTATGGGCCCTAGACTTCCTTTGAAAAAGATAATTGGTTATTCTAGTGTGTCACCATTCGTTGTGGCCACAAAAACCCTCTTTACTTTTTCTTTTACAAGTGAAAGGAAAGCCCCCCACCCCCCTACTAAAGTTTAATTTAAGCTTATTGTCTAATCCTCTATTGTTTGAGCTTGATGTTATTCTTTTGCCTACTTTGAGGGAGTCGAGGTTTGGTCTTGATTGATGATTGTTTTGATGGAGGTCTATTATCTCTTTTGATTATATGATTTCAAATGTATTCATGATTCTTAGTTTACCTATGATGTTTCTTTGACATTTGAATGAGTGGTCGACACATTTTCTTCCTACCTTATGCAATTTCCCAAGTGTTTAATGATTTTATATGGCTGCAAGGTTTGATGATCTAATACATGTCTTGAATGAGTTTATTGTAGGTTGTTAATCATTTTCCTGGATGACTTATTCAAAGTTTGCTAGCATATGATTCTTAACATCTTTATCTTTATACTCTCATATATTGGACAACTCTTAACTTGATTCATAGGGTCACTAATCCTTTCTATGTGATGGATTTTAGATGCATGTAGCTATCACAATATTTATTTAATCCAGATCATATATTATTTCCTTCCATAAACCTCTCATATTCATGTTCTCCAAAATATAGACTTATTCATGAGCTTACTTAAAGGCAAGGAAATACAATGTTTTTGACATATTGACAAATGTCCTCTTAATTGCATAACCGGTTTCATCTCCTTTTGTGGTTGCAGGAACATGTTAGCATGATATATTTTCTTCATGATTGTTCCAACCTTGAGATGTGTTGTTCCAGAGTTTGTACTTAAGGATTAGAAAGTACAATGTCTAGGCATCTGAAAGTGAGTAAAGGATAAAGAAAGGGAAAGCATCAACCTTCGGGAAAAGAAGCTAAGGTTGATTTCCAGGTTGTCGTTGTCTAGCCTCCAACTATTCCTGGATGTTTATATCCCGCTCAATCACAGCCCACGAACGCTCAAGTTCTACCCGGGTATTGGTTGTTTTAAGAATAGTATCGAAAAGGTTCAAAGCGATATGTGTTTGGTTCGATAAACCGGGCTCAATGTTAGGTTGTCTTACAACGGGGATAGTCATAGAGGAACAGTAAAATTAAAAGAAAGTTTCAAAGTTTTAAATGTTGTCTCAATTTGATCTTATAAAAGAGAACTATCTGATTTATTGTTAAATATAAATTACAAACCAAAGGCCTTTTCCCGTAACTGTGTTATCTAGTAAATAAGTGGTGTGTGTGAAAATGGGAGAAAAACATAAAGCTGTTTATAATACGAGGCTCCTATCAAGGGAGAATCTCGCCCTGTAAACAGAAGAAGAAAAAGGTGAGAAAAAATCAGACGAATGTATAAAATATGAAAATCTAATGAGTCCACAGGTCTTGTATCTGCTAATAGCCGATACAGAGGAAAAACTATAAACTATATAGACAATTAAAATTAATCACTACAGTAGAGGTTTTACTAAATTGTAGTGTAACATTCATCAAACATATATGTGCAAAATGAAATTGAACAAGAAAACAGAGAGGAAACAAACTCATAACACAGTCTTGACGGAATCAGGAGTCTTTGGATCGCTTTGTATTAATATTCAAAAAGGAGAGTCTCTATTACAATCGACCAAAATAGGTTCATCCCTTTGTTCTTTCTACAAAATGTATACTTATACAAATTTCTATAGTATGGAATCTCGAACGTTCCAGAGGTTTTCGGTTACAAAAAAGGAGATTAATCGTTTCAATCTTTGGTTTCTGTCCTTATTTGGTACCGGAAACCTGACTCTTCGCATGCTCCGTGCAAATGACACACTTTTCCACCAGCTGGGATATTAACTTAGAAGGTTCTGCTTGATTGTTGGCCTCAAAAGTGTAACAATCCTTCGCCAATTTTGGCAACTTTCCCTCCTCCTGTTGGTCTTTGGCACTGATAGAACATAATTGTACACTCAGTTTAATCAGTCATTTATCTATTTAGACTATGTCCGTCTAGGTTATTTGTGATATTTCAGCCAATTCTCTTTCTTCATTTTCCTTGATCTTGAGAAGATGCTTGGCTGTATTGATCTGGCCCAGTGTTTTAGTGTTGCCTTCATCATCGGAACCCAACCAACTTCCATCTAGAAAACCAAAGGTTTCTTCACAAGATTTTCTTATCTCTCTAGCTTGTTGTCTGCCTTCGGATATGTCACGCTCCCATTCTTTCAACAAGATGTTACCTCGGGTCTGCTCCGAGATAGAAAACCTGGAACTACTGCCTATTTCCCTTCTCGTCATGGCTATAATAGCCTCCTGGAAAGCAACTCGGGCCGCCCCAACGTCTTTTTCTCTGAGAGTGAGGTTTTCCAATACTCAATCAATGAGTTGGCAGTTGTTTTGAATAGTTTCTACCTTAGCAAGTAGGCCTTGTTGAGCTACCGACACTCTTTTTCTAATCTCTAAAGCTTGGGATTGAAATATCCTGATATCGATTACTTGGCTTTCAGCGAAGTCTAATTTGGCTTGTAGTTGCTCTATCAATTCTCCTTGTTGGCCTACCTGTGTCTGACTTGTTTGAGCCATCAGTTGTGTCTATTCAAGGTCGGCTTTGAGCCGCTCAATTTACTTTTGATCAACTACTCTAGCTTGTTCCAAACCTATATTCGCCTGATCTTTGACAGCGACCTCTGTTGTAGCTAGTTTAGCTTCTAATGTTTTGATCAAACGATTTTTTCGCTTCAGCTAATCCTTTAGGGTCCCGACTGAGTGTTGGTTGGCTGTAGCGAAAGCCCCTAGTGTTCCTACTATTTGAGTTGCAAATTCTTGCTTCTTCACCTCTTTTCCATCGGCTAAGATTTTAAATTTCTTGGATACCTTACCTGCCTCTTGATAAAATTCATATTTCACAATAGCCTTTCTCTTCTTATCAAAGAAGAATTCATTCAGAGGTAGCTCTTCCATTGTTATGGGCATTAATTCTTCGCCGAAAACCCACCCTGCGTCTGGGACCCCTCTCGTGGACTGTAGGGGGGTAATAGAAATGATGGGATTGTCGACCTGCTTAGATGATTTCCTCGGAGTAACAACTAAGGTTGGCTCGCTCGGAGGGTAGGAAGTTTCAGCTTCCTGTTTCGGGCCCCCAGTTTTCTCTTTCTTGTCCTGGTGTTCTTCTTGGCCGGGTGTTGAATATTTGGAGCCTTCGACTTCCGTTTGATGCACCTTTAGGGCCATTGGATTCTCACCCCATAATACTGGTGGAAGGAAGCTCTGTCGATCTTCTTGGAATTTGAAAACATCGGCCCTCTCTTCGGGCGACAGGGCTTGTATCTGAGCCAAAATCTCGGCATAAGATCTTGCGCCTCGAAAAATGTCATCATGAGGAAAATTCTCGTGCTCAAACCTTTTAAGGCCACAACTAGCCAAGTGATTACTCACGACCATGTGTGGGTCGTGTTTCTTAAATTCAATGTGAACCAATTTAATATCTTCCAAGGCTACTGCTTCAGCCTTTGCATGCTCGAAATATAATAAAGAATAGGTGTTCAAATGAATAGGGAACGGTGGCCATACCTTCTTTGAATATCCCTTAAGATCTTTGCTTACGCCACCAATCACAGTTTGCCTGGCGATCCCGCGACAAGCCAGCCTATCGGGTATAAATAATGGTAGAGCATGCAGAGGGACAAAAGTGACGAAAACCCTGATGTATGAAAATTCTTCCTCCATGTACCAGTTAGCCATACTGCTCAAATTGGTCGCTATGCTATCTGAGATCCTGGGTGGTGGATTACCGAAGATGGCGACATGCATCGGTACCATTACCCAATTGAAAATTTCATATATGAAATATGAAGCCTTGTCTTCCCAAAGATTTGAATGGTAGACGTGGATAGGCTCATCATCCAATGGAGCCCAGCTCCAGCTCATTAAGGGAAAAGGCGTCACGAAACACATGGCGTCCATGATGTATGCAGACATAAAGAATGAAGCAGCCTTCCCGCTCACCCTCTGCATCTGATACTCTGTAATCTGATTGGTCAAATTATCTGACAACAGTTTGGCCTAGTCGAAGGAACAACCTTCCGCCACTGTATGTATCAGAGGCACCCATGGGAGGAAAAAATATGTGGTGTCTTCCCTCCCATACAATCTACAGGTCATCATTGCTATGTATTTGAATTGTGGTTCCAAAGAAGATATGGAATAAATTCCGTTGCTATCGGCCCTGAACTTCGCGGGGTGTGAGACCCAATCCTTGATCAAATCAGATAAGCTTTTTCCATATTGTTGGCATTCCTTCTATTTAAAATCCTCAAGAAACTCGACATTGTATGTGAAATTCGACGTGGGTGGCAACTTGTACATCGCCTGTAATTGTTCCAGTCTAAAGGTCCCAATAGTGACCTTCTACTCGTTGACGATGGTTTTGGTTGGGATATCTACATGGTCTAGCGCCCATCAGATCATATCATAGTAAGGAAGCAGACGTGGCCTGGCCGCTACTTTATGCATTTCTGCTTGGAAAACGATGGCCAGGTCCTCCTTCTCATTTTCACTGGAATCATCTGAACAATCTACCAATTTGGACTGCAGAATCTCGGAAATATATGACCAGGTTCTGACTGAATCAACGCTTCAGGGTGAAGTATTAGAAACGTTATCCGAGCCTTGCCCTGAAATCTCAGCAGTTTCCTTGGATGCTTTTCGTGGGGCCATGACGGGGGATTCTGATTTAGCTCTCCTGCGATAAAAATATGTATACATACAAAAATCAGTTTGCTGAGGAAAGTTTCTCTGCGTAAAATAGAAATGATCTTTGTGAAACTGAAGAAAAAGATCTATATCTTCGACCATTTAAAACCTCGACGTCCTTATGAACAGAACGGTCAAATCAATTTTAGAGACATATTTAGCAATAAAAACCATATCCTTACTTGTCGCTTCGCTTCATTCCCAATTAATGCCATAAATTTCGATGGTTTGTGACACAAGTTGACGTAAGGAAAATTTAAATTTACCTCGTAGACTGTGCATATTATTATTTGCATTAAACATTGATTAAGCTCGCTTAGCTTATTTAATCAGGCTTTCTTAAACTTTAATCAACCTTTCAACATTCGCCTTATTGGGAGTTTTCACTCTGACCTTTTGAGCCTCTAAAACCCAAGATCGCGATGATTGGATTTAGTTAAGAAAGAACGTAAATATGATTAAGTGTTTAATTAATCGTGTTTTAATTTATATCGCGACTTCACGACTCGGGGCTTCGAAGGTATAGTTTCCGGGAGGAGCATATGCCGAGTCGCAAAATCCCGAGATCACGATGATGTGATCTATTTAAACTAGAATATAAACCGAATTAAGTGTTTTAATTAATTAATATTTGAGCAATATCGCGACTTCTCCACTCGGGGTTTCGAAGGTATAGCTTTTGGGAGGCGCATATGCTGAGTCGCAAAATATCGACAGGCTTTAACCATGGTCAAAACTAACCACCCTTGACACTAACCCAGGTTACTTATGTAAAAGTCTCGCAGCTTTGCCTATCGAAGTTATGACGATGACGCTTTTGGAGAGAGTGAATGCCAAGACGCGAAATCCCGATAGCACTTGACTGGGGTTTAAAGAATTTTACTCTTAGCTTTAACTCGAGGTAATCTTTTAACAACTTTTTCGTGACCTCGCACATCGGGGCTTGTAAATCTTGTGACTTGTAACTCCCAAAGCGCGATATCCCAAGGTACAAAAGGTAAAAATTTATGTTTAACGATAAAAGGTGGTGACTTATGAAACATAACACCCTTCACTATTTCGCATGCCGAGACTACTGAAAAATTTAGTTTGTAAATGTCACGAAGTGAAAGAGAACTTAAAGACCAACATTTGACTTTAAAAAATACATTTAAACCAATTGAAAAAAGCGGCTCCAACAAGATGCATGTGGGGGAATCCTTTGATCTTTTTCCCCCTTTAGCCTTCTGTTTCTTTATTGAGATTTCCCTCTCTTTTCTTCTATTTGTTCCTCTAACTAAACCTCATAGTTGGATTTTTCTCGTCGAGAGCCTTCCAAGGAATGTAACCATACTTAAATCCAAGTTCTGGATCAAACGATATGGCCTACGAAAGTTTCCTAAGCCAAATCTCACATTCTCTACCACCCTGCCATGTGGCATCCATGTGCCCCCCTCTCTTCTATGCCATCCAAAGTGGTGTTGACATCACAGATGTGGTACCCACCACCTTCCCTGACGACGACGTATTCAAATTTGAATTAAAATATTATTTAACTCACCCTTGAAATGTGTGTGTCCTTTTTAATATTATTTTAATACTTTATTTGAAGCACACATGTAGTGTTGAGCTGGTGATCGTCAGGTAAAATCATCAACAATATCATATCAGATTGTTGGGGAATGGGGTAGTGTAGAGTGTGAACTCACGAGAAAATCCCAATGACCAAGGGGGGGGGGGGGTTGTATTATATTAATTCTTTTTTATTATTTTATTTGTGTTTCTTATTTTAGTTTTTGTTTCATTTTTTAATTTTGTTTATTTTATTTATTACTTTTTATTTATTAATTTTATTATTTAATTTCATTTTTTTAATTTTTATTGGTTAAATAGTTTTTCAAAGAATAGATAATAAGAACATGAATAGGCCTAATGGTTAAAAACATGTGTTTCTTCCCTGGAGGTCATAGGTTCAAATCCAGTGGGGGATAGGTTATTTTTTGTAAATATTATTTTTTATTAATTAAGTGTAGATTTTGTTTTTAACTTTGTAAATAATGTAAATAGTTTTTCTATTTATTTTTATTGTATTATATATCATTTTTAATTATTTTCATAATATTAAAAAAGGGGGGGAAATTGGAAAAAATCATGCTACAAGTTGTGGGTCCCATGTCGCTCAGGTTCTTTTCCACTATCCATAGGGGCCAGGCCATTTCATCACTGAGTGATAATGTCTTATGCAGGTGGGATTCCTCTTTTTGCAGGTTCAAAAATCAATGGTCTAGATTAACCCACATGCTCGATCAATGGTTGTTGAGTGACAATTTTTTAAATAACCATAATTTTTCCTACATGTGCCAAAATGAGGCTCGTGATACCTCATTGGAAATGTATAGAACAAAGAAAAGCAATGGTACAAGTATATAGGATGAAACAATAACAAAAGATATCATAAAACATAGAAAATAGACACCCACTGATTTGTTGGGGGGTGAGGGGGTAATTGGCCATGCCAACTTCAAACAATCATATCTGGAGCTATGAGTAACAAAATCAGGCCTGAGAAGGCTCAATGGAAATATGAAGGAGAGAATAATGGGTTAGGATAACAAGTGTTGGATGATGTTGAGCATAAAAGGTCCAAAAATACAAAACACAGAAGGAACCCGAATTTAGATGAAGAACCCAATATGCAAACTTCAAAAAATTATATCTTAAGCTACATGAAACATAAACGATAATGATTTTATTCAGTGGGACAAAGCTATAAACACCTAGAAACTTTTGAGGAACAAAAGATAACGCCAATGGACATAGTCAATGATTGTTTTTAAACGAATATCGTTTGCAAACTGTCTAAGGAAGAAAATGATCACTCTTGATTATGTTAAAATTCTCTTTGTAATGCTCACATATTCATTTTTGAAATGTGAGAAAATAAACGTAAGGAAAATGAAAGGAAAAGGTCATGAGAACATAATGTTCTCTCTTAGCTTATAAAAGAGAACTCATTGCATACATATATCACATTTTCCCTTTGTAACAAAAGATAGTAATTTAACTTTTGAGAAATTAAGATCATGAGGCATTTCAAAAATATGTGATGTTGATGGATGTATTGGAGACTATTCTTTATGCATTTATCTTATAGTTGAGTAGATAGGACTCCATTGTGTGAACTACTTCTGCACTATGTTCTATTTGCTTATGATGTCACATGTTTCTTTATGGGTACAGAAATGATGTTATGGATGTATTGTGCAACTATTTCTCCATATATCTGTATCATTGTTGTTTTCATTTACCACTTGAATACTTGAACAATTTATGGTTCCAATGGTGTTATCTTTTGTTGTACTCATTCTTTTGGTTATGCTCCTAGAATAGGTTAGAATTAGTTAGATTAGTTTAGTTTACTTTTAGTTTTATTAGCCTTAGGATTAAATAGAAATATTTGAGGCGGGGGGGTAGTCTGTTATCTTTCCCCTTTTATTTTTTTTTAATTTTGAGTGGCAGCGAGACCCATAAAATCACGGGAAATGCTACACCAAAGGAGAGTAGGTTTGAATGGGACCTGCCATCGGGCATTTATATGTTTATATTTTCTCCTATAGGTAAAATTTATATGTTTAAATTTTCTTATGATTAAAGTTTAACCTTGAGAAAATTGATCAACTATAATCTAATATCAAAGCATAATTTTCAAAAGATTACCCTAAGCATTATTTTTCAATTACAATAAGAAATAATAAGATCTTCACCAAACTTGTCAAAATAACATGTTTAGTTTTCTTCTATTGACTAAGTTTATAATTTCTATAAAAATTAAAATAATTGAATAAGATAAGGAAATTTGGTTTTACTTATTTAAATCAAATAAAATAAAAGTGATTTCGTTCTTAAATCAGAAAATTTTAATTGATTATAAACAAAAACAAATTCTTTAACTATAAAATATTATCAGTTTGAAGAAGCTTATTGGAAAATAAATGAATAACACTCAAACATGCCTTAACCAGATTGTAATTCATTAAAATGAGTTCTTAATCTAATCAAGGCTTTGAAAATGAAAGAAAATGCCAATGCCAATTCAATCCAATTTGATATCTACAACGGGAAAATAAATCAAAGCTATCTATTGAATAAAATACTTTAAATATCTCCCATTAACATACACTTCCAAAATATCTTCATTCAAAATTTGAAGAGAAAAATAATTTCTTCCTTCAACAACTGCAATCCTGAATGGCCCAAACCACAAGTGATCGAATTTTCCATGTTTTTCAACATCTTCTCTTATGGTGTCCCATCTCAATACCAAATCTCAAGGAAGAAAACTTATGTCCTTAGCTCTTTTATCAAAAACAACTTTCATCATGTCCTAATATTCTTGAATCTTTTCATTAACCTGCTCTCTGGTCTCCTACACTTCAATCAATTGATTTATTCTTCTGGTTAAATAATGAGGCTCTTCATCAATTTCCTGAAATATTTTCATAACAGGGAAGGAAAGGTTAATATGTAAAGTAATATCCAGGCCATAAACCAATTGGAAAGGAGAAATGTCTATTGATTTTTTTGTGTTAATTATGTTTTCCCAGAGAGCGTAATTTAAATGGATATTCCACGTTTTTTTGTTATTTGTTAGAACCTTTTTTATTATATTCATTAAACTTTTATTTGAAGACTCTTCCAACCCATTTCCTCGAGGGTAATAGGTTGTTGAATGTCCTAGTATTATATT